>RQTK01001505.1:21007-31149 GCA_003991915.1 Elysia chlorotica
CTCTCTCTCTCTTTCTCTCTCTCTCTCTCTCTCTTTCTCTCTCTCTCTCTCAAATTGTATAACCGTTGTAAACGTTGATTGTTTTTTTTTTGCGTTTTGTTATAATAATACCATAAGCATCAACAATAAAAAGAAATAATAGACACAGTGAGCGCTGAAAAGAAACTCACCAAAACCATCCTATATAATTCCTCTACTCTCAGACCAGCATCCGAGACTCTTTTTGATGTTACTGCGCCTGGCATCGTAAGCTGGCAGTCTGCTATCAACCCGTGCCGACAACTTCAAAGAGTTCAAAGAGACCGCCTGCCTTTGATCTCTAATTACTCGGCTACATGGGCAGGTTTTATTGAAGGGGCTTAAAAAAGCAATTCCATTTTTTCTGTATCTTATGGTCGTTTGTAGGGTTGTTGGTTGTTTTTTTTCCCTCTCTGATTAACCCTTTGGACCGTTGGAAAAAAATGTTATTGGTAATTTCTGGCTTTGCTACAGTTTATCTTTATGCTGTATTTTCTGTGCCAGTTAAAGGTTTATCGCTCTGCCCTTTTTGTATCTGTTGTTCTGGATGTATCTCTTGTATGTGGTCTTCATTTGCTTGTGGGTTTATGTGTCTGTATCTTTCTCTGTTTTTCTCTATCCATCACTATTCTTTGTCTCCTTAATAATTATTTTCTTGATTAATTTATTACTATATCTTTTTTTCTTTTTCTGCCTGTTTTCCCCTTGTTTTGTTTTTTTAATTGAAAATGTTCTCAACATTATCACATAAACAGCACATACAATTTCACTAATGCATCAATTCCACTCAGTTTCAAATTTTTAAGAAGCGTTCTGATGAGAAGCTTACCCCAAGCTTATAACAAACCCTTCTCCTTGTACAAGATGTTTGTTTGTTCTTCATACTTAGAGGATACTGTGGACAGGTTCCAAGACTTACGTCTGACAGTTTCACGTGTTGTCACATAGAAAAGTGCAATGATACAATAAATTATGGCTAATTATGATGATATTGACACAATGAGGGTAACAATGACACACTAGGGGTGACATTGACACAATAAGGGTAACAGTGACACGCTAGGATTGACATTAACACAATGGAGGTAAGAGTGACACAATGGGAGTAACAGTGGTACACTATGGGTGACATTGACACCATAGGGATGACAGTGACAGTGACGCAATGTGGTAACACTGACACACTAGGGAAAACACTGACACACTAGGGGTGACATTGACACAATAGGGATGACAGTGGCAGTGACGCAAGGGGGTAACACTGACACACTAGGGGTGACATTGCCACAATAGGGATGACAGTGGCAGTGATGCAATGGAGAACACTAAGACACTAGGGATGACAGTGACACACTAGGGGTAACTGCAACTCACTAGGAATGCTTAAGAAAATTACATATCAAAGAAAAATGTAAACCCCAATAAAGAGCAAGTTTGATTTTTGCAGAAAAAACTTGATAGAGTGATTTCAATTCCAAAACAGAAACGGTTATAGTCGCATCTACCTTCAAAAGACCTTGTTTGAAAGACGCTCCTAACTTAGAGAGGAAGGTGATTGGGTGGTTGCTTCAACCCGACAGATAGAAAGGCCAACAGTGCTTTTATTTATGTTTACTTTTAAATGATCCCAAGACTCACATCTGATAAATTTAGTGCTACCATCCAAACCCAGCGTTATACTGACACCGAATAAGCCACTACGGGACAAAATGTCCAAAAGTGGGTTTTGATTTAAACCTGGCTCCAACGCTCTACTACTACTACTACTACTACTACTACTACTACTACTACTACTACTACTACTACTACTACTACTACTACTACTACTACTACTATTACTATTATTACTAGCTACTACTGCATGTGTCTGGGGTTTTTTTTCGTTTTTTTTTTCGTTCATTTTGGTTACTTTCTATGCTACTTTTACTCTCTCTCTCTCTCTTTTTCTCTCCTTCTCTTTATCTCATTCTCTGTCTCTCTTCCTTTCTCTCATTCCATTCCAATTCTCCCCTCCACCAAGATCAGGCTTGATCTACCATCAGAAATTCCGAAATCTAGACACATCAGTATGATTGTGAGTCGTGGGTGAAGACAGACAAAGTTTTTCAGATCTCGATCTAGAAAAAAAACAAAACAAAACCAAAAAAAAAGAAAAAAAGCAAACCAGAACGATAGGAGATCAGTCCTGTGCGGGGAAACGAGACCAGTAAAAAAAACATTGTGAGAAATCTCTTTGATCTCCATCTCGGCGCCGCGGCATCAAAGGGAAGGAAAGACAGGCCTCCTGGAGCGAGCAGTGACTGATAGAAGGTGGAGGAGGATGGAGGGTGGTGGTTAGATTCAGGGTGAGCGCACATAGAGACATCTGGAAAGGTAACCGTATAACAGCGAGTGGTATAGTACGATGAAGGGTGAGAGAGAGAAAGAGAGAGGATACATTCGGAGACAGGCTTCTGACGGATAGTCTGGTGGTGGTAGGAAACACACGTACATGCAGACGGGCTTCAGGCGGAGTAACTGATGATGAATCTACACCGACCGTGTGGGAGGCAAACGGAGATGGGTTATGGTTGAAGTGTCTGATGCTGATTTCACACCGTTCCGTATAGGATTGAGATAATAACTGCATTGCTTTTTAAAATGGCTTAACATGCAATCAGCGGAGTATCTTACGAAAGGCACAGGGATCCGTGAATGTCGTAATGGAAACAAAGAAAAAGACAACGTTCACACAGTGAAGGCCTCTTGCAATTATCGGCCCGAAAGTCTACGACGTCCTTTTTGAACCAGAAAACCAAACTGTGGAGCGAGGCTGGAGTTGAAGCTGAGAAATTCAAAGATGAATACTCGCCAAGTCAGAAAATTTGATGGAAGCTGCATAGAGTGGAGGATATCATTATATCATCATTATTCTGAAGAGATTCTAATGGACATGTACAAAGCGTTCAAATGGTGGAGTATTCCTAGAGCCGTTGCAGAGAAATGCAGATATGTGAATCCTCATGTAACGGGAAGTACAGAGAATTGCGGTGGCCTCTTTGAACCAGATGGGAGAAATACTACATTGCTTTTAGAAGTGGATCTTCGTTGGATAGCGTTCTTGCCCAAAGATTCGGAGGCATTCACATCAACCTAGAGGGATCTGAATGAAGACGCAAGCTTGACTTAGGCATATTGGACATTGGAGTTCTTGCGATGATGGAGTCTATAACAGAACGAAGACGATAGAATCTGCACCGGCGTCCAATCATTGCTCTACTGAAGACTGACGGAGTCAATGTGTGATCAGCAAACCCGGTGTCTAACGAGCTTATTACGTAATCCCTTATCATCATGTGTATCGCAAGACACGGAGTCTTGAAGATTCACGACAGACCTAGTATTGGAGGCGACGCTAAAGTCTCGCGGAAGGCATTTGGAAATCTGGAGGCAAGGACTTCATTCTTACAGAATGATGATGGTTTCTGTTGAAATGTTAAAAGACTACTACCATTTTGGGCGTTACGAGTGTAGGGGCGTTGCGATATAGGGATCCACAGCCAAAATGAAGACGAAATGGAAGGAAATCTGCGCTGGGGTCGGATCGTCACTCTACCCTAGACTTACGGAGCCAATGAGCGACCAGAAACCCTCCTTCCCAAGGGTCGTGATTATGTCATCTGATATAGATATTTGGATCGCAAAGGCTGTTCTGTGTCTTACTACATGCCAAGATTTTCTCAAGCCTTCAAAAAGCGCCTTTGGGGGGACGCTTCAGCATCTCTTCATTTTGGAATAATAGCTTTTTCACCGATCACGTGATCAATTCCAAAAAAATGGCGGTATATGCCTCATCTTGAAAAAGCTCTCTCTAGATTTTATGTTTCTTATGTTTCAAGAAAGATCCTTTACAGCGACGGTATTAACCTTCAAGTGGGATAATTTTGGACTCCAGTGAGTTCTTAAGCAACAATTTTTCGAAAACGCTTTTGGAGATTTCGGAATTTCAGAACCATTTCTACAAGCTGCTTCATGCCTTGACAAACTTTTTACTTTTTCTGGGGATTAATGTGTCCAAGGATCCCCTAGGGGATTCTACACGACGTAATGAATTCGGATTTGGATTTCAAACGTTTATAATAATATCGTTCCCTAAGTTTGTCAAAGAACATTGTATATTATTATATATTCAGAAAGAGTGAAAACGCCTTCTTGGGCATCGGTAATCGTGTATTTAGTTTACAGAGAGAGAGAGAGAGAGAGAGAGAGAGAAAGACAGTGAGAGAGAGAAAAAGAGAGAGGGAGAGAGAGAGAGAAAGAAAGAGAGAGATAGAGAGAGAGAGGGAGAGATAGAGGGAGAGCGGGGGGGAGAGGGAGAGAAGGAGAGAGATAGAGAGAGAAATAATTTAAAAGAGAGAGAGAGAGAGAGAGAGAGAGAGAGAGAGAGGGACAAGTTTACGAACGATATTCAGTACAAAAATGTTTAGAGAGTAACATATGGACAAGAGATAGATAGATAGATAGTTAGCTGGATTGAGAGAGAGAGAGAGAGAGAGAGAGAGAGAGAGAGAGAGAGAGAGAGAGATGTGTATCGCAAGACACGGAGTCTTGAAGATTCACGACAGACCTAGTATTGGAGGCGACGCTAAAGTCTCGCGGAAGGCATTTGGAAATCTGGAGGCAAGGACTTCATTCTTACAGAATGATGATGGTTTCTGTTGAAATGTTAAAAGACTACTACCATTTTGGGCGTTACGAGTGTAGGGGCGTTGCGATATAGGGATCCACAGCCAAAATGAAGACGAAATGGAAGGAAATCTGCGCTGGGGTCGGATCGTCACTCTACCCTAGACTTACGGAGCCAATGAGCGACCAGAAACCCTCCTTCCCAAGGGTCGTGATTATGTCATCTGATATAGATATTTGGATCGCAAAGGCTGTTCTGTGTCTTACTACATGCCAAGATTTTCTCAAGCCTTCAAAAAGCGCCTTTGGGGGGACGCTTCAGCATCTCTTCATTTTGGAATAATAGCTTTTTCACCGATCACGTGATCAATTCCAAAAAAATGGCGGTATATGCCTCATCTTGAAAAAGCTCTCTCTAGATTTTATGTTTCTTATGTTTCAAGAAAGATCCTTTACAGCGACGGTATTAACCTTCAAGTGGGATAATTTTGGACTCCAGTGAGTTCTTAAGCAACAATTTTTCGAAAACGCTTTTGGAGATTTCGGAATTTCAGAACCATTTCTACAAGCTGCTTCATGCCTTGACAAACTTTTTACTTTTTCTGGGGATTAATGTGTCCAAGGATCCCCTAGGGGATTCTACACGACGTAATGAATTCGGATTTGGATTTCAAACGTTTATAATAATATCGTTCCCTAAGTTTGTCAAAGAACATTGTATATTATTATATATTCAGAAAGAGTGAAAACGCCTTCTTGGGCATCGGTAATCGTGTATTTAGTTTACCACAGGATCAACACTATTCAATGTTCAACTAACCACTGGAATCTTGAAAAGAAAGGAAAAGTGTTTTGGAAAACCATAACGATTCCTTATACTTTGCCTGGAGAGCAGAGCAGACGAAAAATTTCAACTAAGAGAACTGTACACGATGTTGGAGTTACCGCTTTTGGCTTGAACAGATAACCCGGATGTTCGCAATCAAGGGCAGGTAAATATAAAATAAATATGATGAAACTTTTCTGGTAGTTTAGATATAATGTATATTTTTTAAATTAAAAAAGTCTTGTGAGGTAGAGTTATTTCATGAACTAAAAATAAATTTGTCGGAAAAATATGTCCATGTCTCTATTATAATTATTTACAATGCAAATAGGCGTTTCTCACTTTCTTGTTTTCTTGCATTGTTTCTGCAATCTATCATCCAATTCTCCGTTTTTTTAGTTTTATTAAATTTCTAAACCCATTAACTTTTTTCTCTTTCTTTTTCACAACCACACTCTCTCCCAATCTCTATCTATCTATCTACCTACCTACCTACCTACCTACCTACCTACATACCCACCTACCTACCTACCTACCTACCTACCTACCTACCTACCTGACTACCTACCTACCTACCTACCTACCTACCTACCTACCTACCTACCTGACTGCCTACCTACCTACTTACTTACCTACCTACCTACCTACCTACCTACCTACATACCTACCTGACTGCCTACCTACCTACCTACCTACCTACCTACCTACCTACCTACCTACCTACCCACACGCACACCTATTCTACTCCCAAGTGAAGATAAAATCGTTGGCTCCTTAGTTTTTTTTTTTTTTTTGGTAATGATATAACTCTTATTCGTATCAATACTTGTTGAGGTTTGCATTTTTAGTCTTCGTGATAAGCCATTGAAGTATTTTTTTTATAATTATCTTTAGACTGCCTTTTTGCAGTAGTTACAATTTATCACAATAATTGCAACGAATGGTCTAATTATTAATTTTTTATTTGTGTTTAAATAGAAAGAAAACAGGAAGGAAGGTTGAGTGTTTCAGAAAATTATACCTATACTTTGATCAGCCTCTGTTTCCTTTCATCTCTCTATCTTTCACTCTTTCTACGTTTCCCTTTCCCCTATATTTATGTCTAAGATCTTTAGCGCTTGTTTACTTTACAAGGTGATCTGGCGATATAAATTATCCCTGTCTTTCCCCCTTTACCTAGAGCTATCTCCATCTATCTTTAAGACTATCTTTATGTAAACCTCTAGCTTTTCATCCCTTTACTACGTCTCTGTCTCTATATATCTCTGCCTGTTATTTTCGCCCTCCCCTCCATCCATCTCTGCCTCTCTCCCGTCTTCCTCTCTACCTTTCTGTATGTTTTTCTATCTGTCTCTATCTGTAAGATTCTTCCTCCCTATCGCACCCTTGGTCTCTCTCTCTCTCTCTCTCTCTCTCTCTCTCTCTCTTCCTCCCCTCTCCTATCTCTTTCTTGTTACCCATTTTAATGTACACAGACAGCCATTCTCCTTTCTACTCTCATTAATCAAGATGATCTATGAAAACTCTCTCTCTCTATCTCTCTCTCTCTCTAATCCCCCCCCCTCTCTCTCTCTCCATACCTTTCTACCCGTACTCAGATCAAAGGAACCCCCATTTATTGACAAGCTAGGATACGATAATAAGCAGAACCAGATCAAAAAACTAAAAAACCTACACCAGGTGACTGGTGTAGTGATGAGCACTTCAAAGGGCCAGGGGAAGTAACCAAGCGAGCACTGCGCCAAGCGGAATAACTCACTCAGGGTTGTCTGCCCAGAGCTCAGTACATGGTCGCCTCAGTTGTATAGTATCCTATCTCATTTCTCAGATACTCACAATCTTTAGAGTTTTAGAAATTAGATAGGACACTATGCAACTGAGATGGCGACATGTATACACCCAGCCTTTCTGTCCCTTTATTTATATTCATAACAGAAGCTTTGCGAATACAGCACCTATGTTGAAAACAAAGACCATAATGTTAGGTAGAGTTGAGTTGAGTTGGTTTAACGTCCAACGTCAGCACTTTATAGGCGATATTGTGTACGGGCCCGAAGACTGACGTTTGACAATTATTTTAGGTGATGACGCACATGAGGCAGGGTGAGGATACCACGACTCCTGTCTCAGTTGGTCACATTAAACTAATACCGACCCAACCAGTAGGGGGCGAAATCGTCAGGGCGAGAACCACGGATCTTTTGCGTCGGAAGCCGATGTTCTACCCCAGGACCATCGCGCCCCACAGGCTTTGCACTAGCTTCAAATCTATATATATCCTAGACTTACAGAGCCAGTGAGAAATCGGAAAAATCTCATGCCCAACGTCGTGATTACGTCAATCGTTATCGATGTATGAAACATAAAGCCTTTAGTGAGGATTTGTGAGTTGGTGCTTCATACAAAATATTTCATGTTTCCATCTCTATCTTCATAAGATATCTATCTTCCCTTGTATCTTCTCTACAACATTAATCTATCTACTTCCTTTTTTCTATCTTCCTCTTTTTTGTATTTTGTCTGTCTTCCGTGTTCACTCTCGATCCCTATTATGTGTGTGTCCCTTTTTTTTTTACTGTTTCTTCCTTTTTTCTCTCACATTTTTTTCTCTTAGCTAGCACTTCTCTTGTATGTCTCCCTCTCAATATCCCTCTCTTTTCTACATCTTTTTTTTTATTCTTTCTCTCTCTTTGTGTCTATGTCTATCAATCTGTCTGTTATCCCTTTTCTCTTTCAACCAATCTCGATCTTTCTGCCTACTCACCCTTGGAGAAGATGGACTTAGTCATAAATCGTTACCTCTCACTCTCTCTTTCTCTCTCTCTCCCTCCCTCTCTCTCTCTCTCTCTGTCAATCTCTCTCTCTTTCAATTAAACTTCCACTCCCTTCCCACTCACCCATAAAACAGATGGATCTACCCATCTACTTATCTACGGCAACTGTCCTTCTCTCTCTCTCCTCTCCCTTACCCCTCCCTCTCTCTACCTTTCTCCCTCTCTCCGTTTTCCTATTATCTCTTTACCTCTTTCCCTCATTTATATATCTCTCTCTCCCTGTCTGTCTGTCTGTCTCTCTCTCTCTCTCTCTCTCTCTCTCTCTCTCTATCTCTCCCGATTTACCTGCGGAACATTACACTTTACATACAAGTGTTCACCTTGTCTATAATTCTAGCGTTGCCTTAGTCCCGGGGGTATATCTTTCCACCTGATGTTTTCACTGAAACTACTGACAGATGTTACTCTCTCTCTGTCCCTCTCTCTCTGTGTCTCTCCCTCTCTGTATATCTCTATTCTTTCCCATTTTGTCTCTTTTTATTATCTCTCTTTCTCTTTCCTTGATTTCTATTCCTTTCGTTCCCTCTCTCTCCCTCTCTCTCTTTCTCTTTATCCCTTCTTTATCTTTCTCTCTCTCCCTCTTTCTTTTTCTATCTCTCTGTCCCTCTCTTCCTTTCTCTGTCTTTTTTTTCTCTTATTATCTCTCTTTCTTTTTCCCACATTAATACATCTCCCTTTCACTCCCTCCCCACCCTCCCCCCCCCTCTCTCTCTCTCTCTCTCTCTCTCTCTCTCTCTCTCTCTCTCTCTCTCTCTCTCTCTCTCTAGCTCACAACCTGGATTAGTTTCCTTTACCCCAGGGATGTTGTTCCCCTGAGGACTATAACAAAGGTGTTAACTAGTTGATCTAGACACGGAACTGATCTACAAATAAACAAGATAGGTACAAGTTCATTGTTCTGAGTAGAGCTTCGCCTGAGTCTAGTTGATGGAACGGGAGATGATGAGTGAGATGGAAGAGAGATAGATGGAATATGTTTGGTTTGGGTTTAATTCGATGGTATGTAAATATTCACCTGTATCTCACTGACGAGGGAGCGAGGGGTGGTCCTGGGTTAGAACATCGGCTTGACACAAAAGGTCCAGGTTCAAATCCTGGCGATTTCGCTCCATAGTCGGTGACAGTTTAATATGGCCGGCTGAGACATGAGTCATGGTTTCCCCGCCCTGTCTAGTGTGTGGCAGCACATAAAAAATTGTCAGGCGTGAGTCTTGGGGCCCGTACGCATTATAGTCTATATTGTGCTGATGCCAGGTCTGGAACCACGGACCTTTTGCGTCGGAAGACTATGTTCTACCCCAGGACCACCGCGCCCCCGCTCTAACTTGTTAATGAGAAAGTGTTATAATAGGCCGATGTCTAAGTGAAATTTCGGCTATTTCGCTATTTTAGCCAACGTAGCTGGTGAGAATAAGGCCTGGAAAGCATATTTGATATGTGCATGAGCCTCTATGTCTTAGAGAAACATTCATTATTATTAATACAGGAAAATTGCTATTAATACATGCATACTCTGCTACTCTCTTTATTTATATCTAGTGCGTGCAAGGGGAGGGAATATGGTTTTCCTCAGAAGGCTGTTTAAGTTACAACCAGTGACAGAAGAAGTTAGTCAGACTGTCGCGAGCAGACCAGGCCAGGTTTTGTCATAGTTACTGGAGCTTCGTTAGAGTGATTTGTAGGTTTGATATAAAGGCCTGAGGGGATGATAGTTTGACGGATAATATTTACAAAAGGGGGACATGTAGAGAGAGAAAGAGAGAGAGAGAGAGAGAGAGAGAGAGAGGGGGGGGGGGGAG
>RQTK01001506.1:0-79460 GCA_003991915.1 Elysia chlorotica
AATAATAATAATAATAATAAAAATAATAATAATAATAATTATAATCTTTATTTTTTTAGCGCTTTCCGTTCACAAAGCTCAAAGCGCTTTACAATATTTTAAGCACAATCATTAAAGTGTTTAATATAGATATAGCCCCAAATGCACGCATTTTACACACAGTAATCATTTACCTAAAATTGCATAGACACATTATACAAGGGTGTCACAGTTTTACACAAATAATTGTTATAACTAACATATGCACAGGTCAGCGATCTTTTGCTATCTCGGTCCCAAAGTATGGAACAATCTTCCAAAAAACATAAAGGAGTCAACTTCCATGGAAATGTTCAAAAGCATACTAAAGTTATACCTTTTTGCTTATTGAAATTGAACCATGATTTCTGTTTTGTCTCCATTACGTTTTAATTTGTTGGCTGACATCCATGAGAACATGTGATTAATACGCGCAGTTAAGGAATTTATTACATAGCCAATATTGGTTTAATTAAAACATTTATAAATGTGGGTGTCATCAGAATACGTGTGGTAATTAAATTCATATTTAGCTAGAATATCAGTTAATGGTTGTGAATACATTGAGAACAGAACCGGCCCGATAACAGATCCCTGGGGAATCACAAATTTTAGGTCGATTAAGCTAGACTATTTCTCATTTATAAAAGATGTTATGAATGGTAAAAGTATATCAATACATTAAATAAATACATGACAAGGGAGTGGATCAAGCTTAAAAAATACTTTTGAGACTAGAGTATGGAGGAGTGTTTTTTTTTACAGTTTCTGTACTCACTGCTTTAAAATTTTGAAAAATGGAACTTCCTTCAAATATACGATGTTCTACATAAGAGTTTTTTTTTGTGTGTAAATTCTCTCTAATTGTCTTAACTTTGTTAATGAAAAAGTCATTAAGAACATTGGGTAGATCACTGGGAGGGATGGTAACAGGTAATACGTCGACATTACTTTTTCCTAATAGTTCGTTACAAGTTCTGTAAAGGTCTTTGTTGGAGCTGCTTCCGGATATCTTTTCATAAAAGTCTTTCTTTTTTCCTGTCGAATAGTTTGCACATAAACTTTCTGCTTGTGCATATAGATATCTCTCTCAACTGTCAGTCTAGGTGTTCTTCATCGTCTCTCTGCCTTCCTCTTCTCCCGCTTGGCTGCATGGACTTCATGGATACAATTCGACGAGCGGTCCTAAGACTGAAGTCTGATGGTTTTACTTAATACGACATAAGGCCAGATTGAGGATAGCACAAGAATCCTGTCTCAGCCAGTCACATACTTACACCAACCTAACCAGCACGGGACGAAATTCTACAAAAAGATAATTCCCCGATCGAGAGTTCGAATCAGGTAGCTTTAGACTAGGAGTCCAACGCTCTACCACTTCACTTTCCCCCCATCTCCATGCTTTCAATAGTGACGCTCGGAAAGTTTTAAAGACGCACCGCTCTCCCCCTTAAGCTATCTATCTCCCCCCCTTTCACCCCCCGCCCGCCCCTCCCGAGAGTTCGAATCAGGTAGCTATAGACTGGGATTCCAACGCTCTACCACTTCACTTTCCCCCCATCTCGGTGCTTTCAATAGTGACGCTCGGAAAGTTTTAAAGACGCAAACGAGGAGTAGACTGACAGATTTTAGATATAAGTTTCTAGCTAGGGAGCCATCCTCGATTGTTCCCGTCTCTTGGAGGAAACTTCGCACCTTCCGTCAGGCGGCGCCACAACATAATCCACTCCACTCACTGCGCCAAAGATGTTTCCCGACTGAAATGTATTTTTGTAAAAACGCTGGAAAACACTCGCAAAGAATCTAAGCGCATGTCTTCAATATCGTTGGCTGCTGACGTTGCGAGCATGTTTCTTGGAACATGTCCTATATCCTCGGTGAAGTCTAGATCTTAACTGAAAGATGCGCCCTGAAAGAAAGCCCGAGGACCAAAGAAGGCACTCAGTAGACAAACAGCGCGTGGAGAAAGATTGACTCTCTTTGAAGGGTGAGTTGTGTGAAAGAAGAACAGAAGGAGGAGATAGCGCCAACAATCTTTTTATCATGGACATGAAAGGCATTGTCTGCTTCCGTCTTCGTTGTATGAATAAGCAGAAAATATAAAGGTATAGGCAGGGCACCTTGACAGCGCGTTTTTTGTGGTAGAAGAAATAGTTAAAAAAAAGAACAAAATAGAAATTACGCGTTGCATCTTTGTTGTCGCATGTGTGGAAATATAACAAACGGCGTTTTCTTCTTTATAAAATCAGCAGAGAAATGGTGCAAATTTGCGCGCATGGCTGAAATTTATAACCATTTTGTTTTTAATCCATAAAAAAAACTTCGTTGTTTGCAATACATTTTGTAGTATACTTCACATTCATTGCATTTCTTAAATCTAAGGCTAATGGTCAAGGTAATATAACAAGAATTGTTCATGCACTTATGTACCTTTTTAAAAATTGGATAAATTTTGTAACGAAGATTTCATGTAAACCGCTGCTCCAGTCGATTTGAAACTTTCTATGTGCATTGGTTTTGCTCTCATCTGTTACAAAAGTGAAAATTTTGACCTGAAGATCAACAAAAAAGTGTTTATTTTTTATCTCATATAAATGCTTGATTTGTCAAAAAGGCTGACTTACGATCGCCATTTGTTACGTTTTTAATATTAAGTTGAAGTACGTTCAGGAGCGTAGTTAACTAGAGTTTCCAAGGCTCTGTGTTTACAGTTTCGCTCTGTCTACTCAACAGTTACATCAGGGAAACTGGAAAGTATTCTGGGAGCAGATAATAAATCGCCTTTTGTCGATTTAATTCTTTCTATGTCCTACTTCAACCAAACAAATATATTTCCTTTATAAAAATACATTCAACAAAATCATCCAACAAATCTCGACTACAGTTTGTAGATCTATGCACGGGGCTTTCCCCGGTTCAACAACTTCACACACAATAAATGTTGCTGTTTTGTTGTTGCTTTTTAAGCGCTTGTGGGTTGTTTTTTTTTAAATTACAAAAACTGTATCTTGGAATGTTTGTCGACGCAAAAAAATGAAATAATTTATAACTTAAAGCGTTCTAGAGTACATGTATGACAAAAAGATCATGGTGACATTGTAAAAATCCATCATATGTAATTATTTTTTTAATGAATGAAATAAAGAAATGGTAACACTTATCGCTTTATAATCTTGCCACTTTTTATAAACAAGTTTTGCTGCATGAATGAAGCGATGTGGGCTGGCAGTATTGATAAACCATCTTTAACCAGAGCACTAATCAACCCGTGTAACAGCTACGGACAAACTCATCAATTCACTAAGACGCAAAGCCTGGGTGGCTCCTCTTAGCTTCTACCGGTTTCATGGGTTTTAAAACTTTAACCCTGGAACTTATAGGCTTATCTCCGCCGTCATCCGTTCCCACAAAATACACTCGAGTGCCACGCCACTCGTCAAATAACAGAAGATTAAATTCTTCAATGCCCTGCCCAGTGAAAGCTACCCGATGTTACCTATAACATCAAACCGGTGCCCACTTCAACGACAAGTACATACATTGGTGACTGTGACCCAAGTTAAATTTAACGTAAACCTCGCCATAAAATAATTCAAAGGATTTTACTGGTTTCAAAGGCTTCAGTGTAACGTCTCAAACACTCAAGTTACCCCGCAGCTCCACCAAATTATGTCACAATGTGGGTGAGCGCTCCCGTCAAGCACGACCCACACTGTAACAAGGGTTGGGTCTGTAATGAATGAGACGGTTACAAAGATACCAAATCAACACAGTTTTTCCGATTATAAAAGAAAAGAAGTTTATTTCTGAATATAACAGCTCTTCAGCATTGATATTTCTGCGTGAGCAGTGAAAAGTTATTTTAAGAGTTTAAGCCAAGAGTGATTATACGATTACAGGGATGATACAACAAAGATAATAAAATCGTAAGGTCAGTCAGTCGTTTGTCTGTTTGGTGACAGTCAGTTACATTGAAATAGTAGAACAAAAAAATAACCACTGACAAGCGTACACACAGTGTCGTCATAAGACATTAGCTGCTTCAACATTCACGTATAACTAAAAGGACTTAACTAATATTAATTATCAAAGTAAATAGAGATAACATATAGTTCTACAAGGTGGGCGCCCTTACCTTCTACCAATAAAAGAGAAAGAAGAGGAGATATTCCATGAAGTCTGCAAGTCTTTCAAAGTGTTTGTCAAATGTTCTCTGGTATGCTAATTAACTAAACTGTTCTTGCTTGTAAGGGTTGACATCGCAGGTACAGCTCCACGTCAGGGACAATAAGTTCCAGGACTGGTTGCGTTAGAGTACACAGGTCAAAGTGTCCAGTGCGATGGATATTTAATCAGGGATCAATTAGGAAATCCCGTTATTGAATTTAGAAGAAATAGGCACGTGTCAAAATGTTCAGTGCTTAGTTACACTTACTTTACTTATTCTTGTGAATAATTATGAAAATGTTGCCAGTTGGCGTAACTTTATCAATGTTCCTTCTGAAGACTGTTTATTCTCTTTACGTCACGCTTTCAATCAGCTTAGTAAATGTTCTCAGGCTTAGGTTAGACCTCAGATTGGATCCTAGGTTTAGGTCACAAGATCTCACGGTCTCAAGCGGTCACACGCGGTCACAGTCACCTTCAGTGGAACTACAGTGCCTTTTGCTCTGCATCCACCCGGCTCATAACACAAGAGCCACAAACAGAAGTCGGACTTCGGTCTCAGAGTCCGCAATGAGACAGTCTCGACTTATACGAAAGTGCTGCGAAGACGAAACAAGTGTGATGCGACCTGTTCTCTTCGCAGCTTCCAAACGGACTGAAGAAATATTTCAGAACGCGAGAATATGAATCTAACTTCTCCCACTGTCTGGGATTTCATGATGATTTCCACCGGTTTCTGCGATTCACATGAAAGAATATTTTCACTTTAAGCTAACTTCTCACCACTGCTAAGAATTTCCCCAAAAAGTATCTACTTTTTATGCCCTGGTAAATCATCGATTAATTAAGTATTATTACAGGGTAAAAAGAGAAACTTACAGATAATAAAACCTGGTGTACAATTAAAACCAGGCAACTGGAATCAAATAGTGTATATACTTATAGTTTTATCAAGGCAATGCCTACAATTTTTTACTGTCGTTTCGTGATATTACACTAGGTCCAACAGAGCTTGAAATCGCTGCATTCATCACAGTCTGTTAGCACCTGCCTTTGGGTAGTCAACTTACTATTCATACAAAATACAGGTAAGCAACAAAAACATTAATTCTAGAAGGGATATAAGTTATCATCCAGACAGTGCATCTAGTGGTCAGCCCTGGTATGACAAGTAGTCTAATAGCATGCCACAATAATATTATCTATGTTTTCATCAGGCCTTGTTATGGTTGTACCTTTGAAGAAAACTTTACTGAAGACAAAAGACAACAAACCAATAAAAGCTTTGATGCTCAAAAGAATAGGTTCTGATTTTTTTTCTCTATCAAGACGATCCATCTAATTTTCGACCGTGGTATAATACTATGCATTCTAATAGTGCGCATAATTATCTATGTATTCATACGGATGTGTTGTAGTGTACTTTTAAGTGAACAGTCACTTATGTTTTCTTCATAATGCAATGCCCTGTGGTGTAGTGTGGATTGAAAATGGATTTGTACTCACCAGGCCTTGAAATAATAATTACCCGAAGTGTCTGGTTGGACAATAGAAACCATGATCACAAAAGTATCGGTGTAAAGGTCCAAGTACGGTTAATTTTCTAAAAGTAAAAACAAAGCAATGTCTGTCGTCTGTGCTGTCTTATTGTACAAGGATCTATTCATCATGCCTGTTAGAATTGCCTTAAATTTAAGAATTCATGGTACAAAATACAATACACCAACAAAGCCTTAAAAGTTAACAACCTTGATGGTTTTGGAGTATAAGGGCGACATATGTACTGCTTTTTATAGCGGTTTACCCCATATCCCATTATGCACAATAATCGTACAACAATATCTATTCATCAGACCTTTTCAAATATTGCATTAAGTCACCGAACACCTAAACATATACTACTACTACTACTACTACTACTACTACTACTACTACTACTACTACTACTACTACTACTACTACTACTACTACTACTACTACTGTTGTTGTTATAACTGCATGTATTATTACTTGACGTTGAAGCAGGATTGGACAGTTTAAACCATTGAATGATTGAGTCTAGGGGATTACGATTGCCAGTGTGAATGGGGGAGGCGAGCTAGCGCAAATATTAGTAGTGGAGAGTTGGGCTCCCAATCCGTAAGTAACCGGTTCGATCTCACAAGCGGACAAATTCGTGAGACGGATGATCCCCTGCGGATTGGATGGGTATAGGAATCTCATTGGGAACCTAGGATACGTTCAACTAGGAACGAGAGTTTCACTTTCTCCTATGTGATTGATGAAAAAGTTGAGTAGGGTCATCCGACCGTGTGTTGAGGCTGGAAGAACACAGTCATGGGTGACCTGAGAGAGCCGCTGCCTTCAGTTTGTTGTCTCTGCACTAATTGATCCTCTTCAGACAGGTGACAACGTCATGTTTTCTCTTTAATGGTGAGCTAAAAAAAAGTCTTACATCAAATAAAATGACCACAAATTAGATTTTGAGATACCTTAACTTTGTTATAGGCTTTACAAGAACAACTTTTTGTTTTTAAAACGCTGGGAAATTTTTTTGTAAAGACACACGCGCCACGACTGAATAATTGTTTTTCAAAGGTAATTAATAAGATATCATAATGAATATTTTCCCAGAACTTTGTGTTTGTATAACAATTTTTTTTTATATTTCATTGATAATTAGTGTTGTTGCCTTTAATATGCCATTACCATTTATGCTGTGAAAAGAAATATTATATCCAAACGGTAAAACTATACTTTTTGTATGGTATACACCAACAGGGTCACGAAATTGGAAGCAATCTTTTTAAAGATATAGAAAAAGTATAATAAGCCATGATACCGCTGTTGAGCAGCCATTTGGAAGGCTTTTTCTGTGGCTAGGGAATCGCTAGAAATTTTAAATGTCTACCAAGTCTTCACTTACTTCATTCTAGCTTTTCCAAAATCAAGCTAATTGGAGATCAACTTGGGCCAGCTTTTTTAACTGATAATTTTACTCCTGCTAGAACCTCGGACACCAAAAAAAAAACAAAAAGAACAAAGTAATAAAAAAAATTAAAAAACACGCCAAATCAAAAGTTTTCAAAATTTAAAAACAACATGAAACTGTTGACCAGTTGGGGTAACGGCAGCCTGATACAAAAACCGCTCACCAATACACAACTCTCGAAACACACAGTAAATCGCAATTCAAGGACAGTAAGCGGTCGACTCACTGCCGTCTATGCATGAGGGTGAGAATAAACAAAAACTTTTGTCAATGTATGTTTTGTTGTGTGCTTTTGTCTGTTTCTTTTTTTTTCCATTGGAATGGACGATAGAAATGACTTCTTGTTTTTTTAAATTACACATGCTCAGCAATTTCTTTCCTCACGTCATGATACGTGTACATGTTATAATATGAAGCCATAAATGCCGCTTCGGGTCCTAATCACAATCACAAATGGTGCTTGGAGGTTTTCGTATCTCTATAGCTCATGTTTAGATTGTCTTAGAATATAATTTATGTCTACTGTAAACAGAATAATGGACACAAAGTGTTCTACTCGCCATATTTGGAAGGATCTTAGTTTTATATACCAAACCCTACTCCCTTTGGTAATGCCTAATATAGCACATTATTTCAAGCATTTTGATTGGACGCCACTGGTTGGGTCTTGCTGTTGTGCGTAACCAAACAAGTCCTCCGCAGTATAATCACCGCCTAGATAGTAACATGTCTATTACTAACAGTGTACACACATTATCATGCATGACGTTATAATACTTATAACCATACTTAGCATTACGCATTCGCAGCCTTTCCCAGCACCCTATAAAATACTTAATGACACTTGACGAGCGCGACCAAAGAAAAAAAAACCCATGAAAATAATGTGCGACATGGTGCGGGAAGTCAGCGGAATAGTAGGGTACGTCCTATCTGCACTATAATAATTAATTGTGTAGTGCAGCTTTTGTATTGATGTTCAATACACTGAATACAGTACAACAGTTTAGTCTATCGAGTCTAGATTAAATAGAAACCGTGAGAGTCTGGAGATAAGCCGCACAAGAGCATTGTCAGATGGTCGCAGATTAAGTTGTTTTTTGTTTGTTTTTTTAACAAAAAGGGGTTGAAGGCCAGATAGCTCAATCGGTTGTACAGGGCGTTTGAAGTTCGAATCTCAGCTAGTTATGCAGTCTTCGTATAGGACACTCCAGGAAATCCTCGGATGTGTCTTATTAAATTCTGCCTGGGTAACATTCCTAACGTGGAAACACACAGTGGATGTCGCACCATCTCGCCCAAGCTTCTCTTTTTTGCAGCGAGAATTTATTTCATATGAAAAGTGTTACAGTAAACAGAGTAGAAGCCTAAAAAAAGCCCGCCTCTTTTGTCGCCTTTCCTCATGGTGCTAGATCTAAGCGCTGCGCTTAGATCGAGCGTCAACAGGTGCGTGGTCGCCTGAAAGTTGACCGGAAATGAAGTAGGCCCGTATTTTGAGCTGGACATAGATCTGTAACCAGTGATCGTAGCGAAAATCTGAAAACAGATTCGTAATCAGCGATCCAAAATTAACAAAGTCTACGCGTACAGATGCTGAAAAAATGCATAATAAACAATTTCATAAAAAAATGTTTTTATTAGATTCAGACACCCACACATTGAAGAATGCACGGAATTTCCACCCCCGCACACTTTCCATGCCGTATACACTTTGGATTGTAGTGCCACGTATTAGAATCATTATTTCAAACAAATCTATTTGTCGTCTATTTTTTCTTTTTGAGTGCAGCCATGTTAGTATCATCCATTGAAGTATTTCTTCATTCACATCCATTTCCTATAAGCATAACTGAAACAAATAAAATGAGACGATGCTTCTACTTAGTTCTAGGCAATAATAACACACACTGTGAATTTTTCTCGTCACGTGATTTTGTCGCTCTGACGTTTGGAGGGAAGGTGCGACCCTCACTCTGTTTCTACCAGCTCGCCCTTTTTTCCGCGCAGTTTTATGTCGTCGATTTGTAGGGAAGGTGCGACCTCCACTCTGTTTCCACCCTAAACGTGGAAACACAGTGGATGTCGCACCATCTCGCCCAAGCTTCTCTTTTTTGCAGCGAGAATTTATTTCATATGAAAAGTGTTACAGTAAACAGAGTAGAAGCCTAAAAAAAGCCCGCCTCTTTTGTCGCCTTTCCTCATGGTGCTAGATCTAAGCGCTGCGCTTAGATCGAGCGTCAACAGGTGCGTGGTCGCCTGAAAGTTGACCGGAAATGAAGTAGGCCCGTATTTTGAGCTGGACATAGATCTGTAACCAGTGATCGTAGCGAAAATCTGAAAACAGATTCGTAATCAGCGATCCAAAATTAACAAAGTCTACGCGTACAGATGCTGAAAAAATGCATAATAAACAATTTCATAAAAAAATGTTTTTATTAGATTCAGACACCCACACATTGAAGAATGCACGGAATTTCCACCCCCGCACACTTTCCATGCCGTATACACTTTGGATTGTAGTGCCACGTATTAGAATCATTATTTCAAACAAATCTATTTGTCGTCTATTTTTTCTTTTTGAGTGCAGCCATGTTAGTATCATCCATTGAAGTATTTCTTCATTCACATCCATTTCCTATAAGCATAACTGAAACAAATAAAATGAGACGATGCTTCTACTTAGTTCTAGGCAATAATAACACACACTGTGAATTTTTCTCGTCACGTGATTTTGTCGCTCTGACGTTTGGAGGGAAGGTGCGACCCTCACTCTGTTTCTACCAGCTCGCCCTTTTTTCCGCGCAGTTTTATGTCGTCGATTTGTAGGGAAGGTGCGACCTCCACTCTGTTTCCACCCTAATGCTTTTTTTAGCTCTCTTTGTACACGTTTGAAGTTCGAATCTCAGCTAGTTATGCAGTCTTCGTATAGGACACTCCAGGAAATCCTCGGATGTGTCTTACATTTTTTTAATATGTAATGAAGATGTAAAATGGGTCGCAGATTACAGTAGGTTATGCTTTGAGCTGATGAACGGGAGGTTCCATGTTCGAATCTCAGCTGGTTCTCCAATCTTCATAGACGGTTGGTGTTCACTCTTCAGAGCACCGTGGGATGTAATTAATAAGTACATGTACATGTAAGAGTAAATGAATCACACATTGCTGTGAAGTGGTGGCCTCGTGAAGTACGCGACAGTGACCCTATAAGATGATCTATATATAATGAGGCTAGATCGTTGCTTTGGTGAGTAATCTTCGTCAAGAGGCATTACAAACTTGAATAAAAAGCGAAAAGCCAAAACGACATCGTCACGATGTGCGCCAGGTAGCTCAGTCGGTAGTAAAATGAACCGATGAACAGGAGGTTCTATCTGTATAATGATTGTTCAGCGAACCTGGGGTGAAATGTAACTGATAGTGATGGTAAATAATAACAACCCTCACTTCTCATCAAATTCGAACCCACCCACCTCTTCTCTCTCTCTCTCTCTCTCTCAAAGCCTCATTAATTTGCTTGTTCCTTTGAGGCCTCTCTCTCTCTCTCTCTCTCTCTCTCTCTCTCTCTCTCAAAGCCTCATTTGCTTGTTCCTTTGAGGTCTCTCTCTCTCTCTCTCTCTCTCTCTCTCTCTCTCAAAGCCTCATTTGCTTGTTCCTTTGAGGTCTCTCTCTCTCTCTCTCTACTCTCTCTGTCTCTCTCTCTCTCTCTCTCTCTCTCAAAGCCTCATTAATTTGCTTGTTCCTTTGAGGTCTCTCTCTCTCTCTCTCTCTCTCTCTCTCTCTCTCTCAAAGCCTCATTAATTTGAGTGTTCCTTTGAGGTCTCTCTCTCTCTCACTCCCACACACATTCAGTCCATATTTTGCAAGAATCCTCTTTTTTTACCTTCTAAGTGGAAAAGTTAGTGTTCTACACAATTATTCGATCAGAAAGAGCGACGGAGGTGGTCAGAAAAAAGAAGGTTCAGATGAGTACATATTTTACCCTAACTTTTTGAAGTATTTAAATTATTCATACGAATAGGAGCAAACTCAATGTAGAGCTAAGAACAAAACTCACACACGCGAATTCGCTGGTGACAACGCGTTCTGACTCTGAGGGCGTTTCTTAGCTACCGGTACGTCGGCACTACCGGGTTTTCCCACATGCATAGATATTTGCCACAGAAAATGGCGTCTTGCGAAATGAATGGTGCAGACAATGGATCTAACAAAAAGCGCAAAACACGGGTGGTGTCCTGCTTGGACATGTCAAAGAGTACAAGTACATGTACCTCTTGTTCGCGGCTTTGGGTGGATCGACTGTCACGGCCAAGAAGAAAAGGTTCTGGGGAAAAAATCACGGCACATGCTCGTCGAAAAAGATCATGAAAAAATAAATCCGCATCATCGTAAAATTTATAAAATTTAATGGATTGGTGCGATCTTCAAGTGACGATTAACCCCAGATAACGTAACACAAGACGCGTTTAGCGGGGTGGGGGGCTAGTAGACGTTGCGGTAACAAAAGTTAAGAACCAATATAATTGTCTTGCGCACCCGTCATGACCTGCCATTTTCATTCAACATTGCGAAATCTTGCTTTAACTTAGTTCAAGGTACTTAAGAAGTTTCTTAATCTTAGCGCTACGTACGCGTCGTGACCCTGGGCCCGCGGAGTCGAAGAACCCCTCTCTAGCCATATGAAAGCAATACATAAACCATCTGTGATGGGTGATTATGACTAATATGAGAGGAACTATTAAGATAAAAATTACACTTAAATAAGATATATATATATTGAGAGATGGTAAAGAGAGAGAGAGAGAGAGAGAGAGAGAGAGAGAGAGAGAGAGAGAGAGAGAGAGAGAGAGAGAGAGACAAACAGACAAATACAAGTCATGTATACAGAATGACTGAAAAAGGTGGTTGTCTTTGCATTCACTTTGCTCGTACCATTGCGCTTTACTCCACCTCCAAACTATGGACCAAAAACAATATCTTCTGCTGAGTTTGACCCATAATTGCAGTATTGAATTTATGGGCGTACAAGTACAAAAAGTGCAATGAAATATTTTTCTTTGTTCGACTAGATCTAGATAAGTGGTGATGTTGAAGGTTGCTGAAGCCTCTCTCATCTCGCGTACATGATTATGCACTTGCATTTTTTTTATTTTATCTTCATTCTTATCTGGTGCGCAAGTCGCAAGATCACGGCGGCGCTAGGTCATGGTGCTATGGTCTGCTTTTTGAACATGTGCTAGCCTGCTTCAGAATTACTGTACATTATTGTAGTTTTCATGCAAGCCTAATCGATTACTCACTAATAATGATACGGATGCATATTTACTACCAGGGCTGCAGGTACTGCATCTTGGAGAGCCTGGGCAATCCAAAGAATGACAGTTTGAAGAGCATAGAGATTCACAGAACAAAATAATTTGTTTTGATTAAGATTTGGGTCTTGTCATTTTGATATAGTGTGTGTCACTGTGTGTGTGTGTGTGTGTGCGCGCGCGCCAGGAAATGGCAAAATGATTATATATAAAAGTTTAGCGCCCGACAAATCAATATGTTTATGTTGCGCGAATGCAGTAACATCGACAACAGCAGCAGCAGCAGTAGTAGTAGTAGTAGTAGTAGTAGTAGTAGTAGTAGTAGTAGTAGTAGTTGTAGTAGTAGTAGTAGTAGTATAGTAGTAGCAGCAGTTGTGAGGTGGTAGTGGTGGGGATACATGTAGGTTGTTTTTTTTTTACCAAATCTAGTACAACGAAGTAGCAGGAACAGTATGATGCTGAAGAGGAAGAAGAATAAAAAGATCATGAATATAGCCACTACAGTTTAGCAGCAGATAATTAATATGTTTACTTATGCGGAATGTAGTTTTACATTATAAATTGAATAGTTTATTTACTGTTTGCTAAACAGGCCTTAAATTGTGTACAGTGCTTAAATTAACTGTAACTGCAACTATGCATAATAGATAAAGTTTAAGGCATACATAAAAATACAGAATAGAGTTTAATAACATACATGTAGCACACTAACAGAATATATAAACCTGTGGTGATCATACTGATCATAGAAATCCAATGCAAAATCCACTTTAAATCACATGAATTTGGTACATCAATACACAAGGATTAAGGTTATGGATATATACATGTATTGAGCCATCATCAAAATTTACAAAGTAAACAGTGGTCATTCAATTCAGTACAATATTGCTCATACTTAGGGAAACTTTGCCTTTTGACTGTATACGCCAATAATTATGCTAAGAGAGAAGTAATATGTTACCATAATTGCATTAAGACTTATACTCTATACTTCAAACTATGGTCTTTTGAATGCATCACTTTTTTATTAAATGCACGGTATGTTACAGTATTTTAATAAATTAAAATCGTGTAGTAGTAGTTCGTTAATTAAGCAAAAAGTTATGTCAAACTTGTGTTGATCATGCACACTAGTAATATTCTTAATTCTGGTCTGTTGAATAGTCAGTGTTTTAAATAGATCTGAAGATCTCCCTCTCGCTCTTCTGAATATAAATTGCACAAACTTGGAAAACAATTCACACTTTGTGAGGATTATCATATTTCATACAATATGTACACAAACTCTGAAACACACGTTGAGAATATTTTATATATATATATGTGCACAGTTGTATTGTACATAATATGTCACTGATTAACTACCTTCACACTAAATCACTTAAATTCATTGTATTCAGATTAGTATGTTTATTAAAACTGTAAATAGTTTACACTTGTTAAGTGATCGATAGTCTTTGAAAAATGACTTTCACAACAACTTTACAACAGTACAGTCAGCGGCCTTGACATGTTGCAATGATTTCCAACAGCTTAAATCCTTCGATTGACCAGACTTATTTAAACACAGAGAAATAGGCTTTTCAAACCACCCCTAAATGGTATAGTCATCTGCTTCTAGTACTGTTAACCTAACTTTCAAGAGCATAGTACTATGATCTTCTGGTAGGTGTAGTTTAATGACCCTCTTACCCAAAGAATTGACCAGAGAAAATATTCTGCCGTACGTGTAGCAGGAGCACTTACACAGGCACACATGTACTCTAAAACTCCGCACAATAATGCCTACAAATCCAATGAAATATTGAAACCATTTTGATTCTCTTTTTTTAAATGATATAGATAATAAAAAAGTCAGAATTAGAAAAACAAATCCAAGAAATATTTCTCCCACAGCCTTCTACTATAATGATAATCTGTTAATTTTGCATTTGAAAGGTTTAATTAAATAAAGAGAACGCAAATGTAGCATTATAAGACTTTCATGTATCTTTCGTAACCTTGCATTAAATGCCATTTTAATATGTACTCCTATCGCGCAGAATTTTGATCAATTAATTTTTAACATGAGAAAAGTCCACACTACGCACAAAAAACAATTATGATAACATGAGAAAAACACACAGAGGCAACTCATGCTTTGCTGTAAGTTAACAGTTGACTGACACAAATATATCTTTATCGAAGTGAAAGAGACAAGAGGAACATTCATCAATTATCAAGCAATTCAAAGACAGGTTTAAAAAAAAATTATTTTAAAAGGTTTGAAATCATAACAACAGTGCAAGAGCAAGTTCAATGCTTGTATTGAGAATCATCAAACACAGCCATTTAATTTATTATTCATTTTAAAATAAGCAATGTTAAAGAGGGTTTTTATATCTTTAGTCTATAAAATATTTTAAAGGGTAAATTGATCATAAAATGTTAAAATATAGAGTCCTCTCTACACACATTAAAAACAAAATGTTTGTTTCCAATGTTCATATGACTATTAAGTAAAAGAAAAAGAAAAAAAAAATAGGGGGGGTGGAATTGATAGTTTATATAAATGTACAGTTGTTGTAATTCATGTATGTGCATAACCATCAAGCACAATCTTAGTACATGTGATCTTCTACAAAGTACATAATTTGTCCATCGCAGAAATAATATGATGCACAGGACTAAAAGTGAACAGACACGTAATTTATTTCTGAAAGTTATCTGGTAGTTTTGAAAGAGTAGTGACCTGTTAAGGAATTGGGTTTAAATGTGATGATAGGCTATATCGTGGACGGGCCCCAAGACTGACGTCTGACAATTTTATGTGCTGCCACACACGAGACAGGGTGGGGATACCATGACTCCTGTCTCAGCCGGTCACATTATACTGACACCGACCCAACCAGTAGGGATTGCAACAGCCAGGATTCGAACTCGGGACCTTTTGCGTCGGAAGCCGATGTTCTACCCCTGGACCACCGCGCCCCGCTATTGAGCGAGAAATGAGATGTGATCTTCTACAAAGTACATAATTTGTCCATCGCAGAAATAATATGATGCACAGGACTAAAAGTGAACAGACACGTAATTTATTTCTGAAAGTTATCTGGTAGTTTTGAAAGAGTAGTGACCTGTTAAGGAATTGGGTTTAAATGTGATGATACACAAAATTTTCAGTTATAGTTTACTTGTATGCAATATTGAACTTCCAATGCAATGACTAACAGTAAGTACATGAGAGGACTTACAGTTCATGTTATATATCAGATTTTTCTCATTGACCAAGGTTTCAGTCACTCCTCCCATGATCGAGAAAAGAATGGGCAAGGTGTGCTTAGAATGCATGGTTGGTAGATTATGGTTTAAGAGGAAAGATGATTACAAGAAAAAGAATAACAATCGTCAATGGATCGGCAAAGTCAAACAGGAATTGTGAGCCAAGGATTACATGGGGTGCACAAATAAATTACTTAAAAAGAGCAAGAATGGAAGAAGGGTGGGACCACTTGACAAACTTCTGCCCCACACCTCCATACCCTATCTATCATGGTTCACTCCAACTCTACATCTTCTTCCCTCATTTTCAACGATGATAATATGACACAGAAGAAAAAGACTGTTGAAGGCTGCTAGTTTTAGAAGTGAAATTTTGATTGGTACATGTATTTCATAATTTAGGTAAATCTATAGTTGACATGATATATTATATATATATAATATATATATATTACCACTACAGACCTTTCAGAACAAGGTTTAAAGATTCCTTTAGTTTGTAATCAGTATGTGAAAGACAACAAAAAAGATCAGTCCTTGTCAAATTCAGAGAGAATTATTTTTGAAATCAATTCATGATGACCTACCAAGACACATTTTTCCCAAACAGGACTAAAATATTTAATACAAAAACCATAAGCTATTAAGTCTATATATATCTAAAGGAATTTATGTTTTTATAACATTTAAATCTTCAAAGAAAATTTCATGATTTTCTGTACTGGGTGGCAGTTCTTCACAAGCTATACATCCTCGATGTAGTCAGAATGTTCTAGGATGGGACTTCAGATTTGACTTAAGGCCATCAATTGTTTTTCTGCAACCACAAAACTACACTTGTGATCAATTGTATCATTCTCATGGTATGACTATGAATACCATTTGAGCACACTAAAATTCTCAAGTTTGATTAATCCTCCGAAATGTCTGGCTCATTGCTATGAATCGCCTTTGAGATGAAACAAGCTGTTTCTTTCTAATCTAACTTCTTCTTTGCCATCTTTTTGTTCAGTGAAGTCAAGAAGATTTGTCGATAAAGATGCCTCCGTGCTAGCCGGTACTGGTGACGCAGCCTGCGCAGTGGCAGTTGCAGACGCATGTGTCATAAACAGATCTTTCAGCACCATGAGTTCCTTGTTCAGAATGGTCACCTTCTGCTCCAGCGCCCGGTTCTCGTCACGCAACTTGCTCACTTTGTCCATTGTTTCTTTGGCTTTTTTTCGACTTGCCTCACGGCTTTTCCTCACAGCCAGGTTGTTACGCTCCCGCCTTTGCCGATATTCATCACTGTTTTTGTCCAGTTTCTGGCGTTTTCCTGATCCCCTCTTCTGACCCTGAGAGTCATCTGATTCAGAATCATAAGACTCATAGCTCTTTTTGGGAGGCATAGTAGCTGGGTCTGCAGCAACTGGAAACTGAGATAAAGAAAAAAAAAATTTTTTTTTAATTAAAGAAATTAGGTAATCAGATTTTTCGTCTACATCCATCTCAGATTTACTCTCTTTGCTAATTGTTTGATTTTTTTAATAAAATTCATGCGACCTTAAGTATACACATACATGTACAACTACAAGTAACAAATGATTTGGTCATATTCAAACTCTGCAAGTGCTAATTTTTTGGCAAGAAGAAATTGTGAAATTCTGTCAGCTCCTTTTTCTTTTAAAACACTGGCAGCTGTATTTCATTCGCTCTTTTGATCAAGTTATCTATTTTAGTCCTATCTTTCATAAGAGTAGACTCTCCCCAACAAGCCATGCCAAAACAAATAATGCTTTCTATGTTTGCATTGTAAAATAAAGACATAATAGCTTTATTAACATTAAACGATTTTACTTTGCTTAAAAGGTACAGCCTTTTGTTCAGCTGTTGAGTTGGTTTAACGTTCAATGTTAGCACTATATTATGGAAGGTCCCAAGACTGACGCCTGACAATTTTATGTGCTGCCACACACCAGACAGGGCGGGGATACCATGACTCCTGTCTCAGTGGCTCACATTAAACTGACACCAACCCAACCAACAGTGGGCGAAATTGACAGGGCTCGAACCTCAGACCTGCATCGGAAGATGATGTTCTACTCCAGGGCTATTGCGCCCCCTGCTCCTGGTTCAGTTTTTTACTTAAAGGTTTTGATTCAATATGAACATGTCACTTGAACTTGGAATCTATTTTCAGGCCTGGATATTTGTAGCCGTCCACAAATGTAACAGTCCTGTCTTCAATAGACAGAGAGGAATCTCTCTATTTTCCTTATTTTAAAATAAAAAATGATTTCTTTTGTTTTAATTACGTTTAGTTTCAGAAAGTTCTCGTTACACCAGTCATAAAACTTTTTTTGCCTCAGCTGAGGTTCCTAAAAGGCTTTGCAGAATTGCATCGGCAAATTTAAAAAGAAGAGTGTTTTATTCAGTGGCCCGTTAATCATTGGTGTACATTGAATAGAACTGAAGCAAAAGATATTATGTGGTTCGAGCCCTGGCTGTTAGTTATCATTGGTGTACATTGAAAGTAGAACTGGAGATAAAACACAGCCTTGAGGTGCCCCCGTGTTTGTGATCATCTTTTCTGATCACGTTCCATTGATATTGAACTTGGAATCTATTTTCAGGCCTGGATATTTGTAGCCGTCCACAAATGTAACAGTCCTGTCTTCAATAGACAGAGAGGAATCTCTCTATTTTCCTTATTTTAAAATAAAAAATGATTTCTTTTGTTTTAATTACGTTTAGTTTCAGAAAGTTCTCGTTACACCAGTCATAAAACTTTTTTTTACCTCAGCTGAGGTTCCTAAAAGGCTTTGCAGAATTGCATCGGCAAATTTAAAAAGAAGAGTGTTTTATTCAGTGGCCCGTTAATCATTGGTGTACATTGAATAGAACTGAAGCAAAAGATATTATGTGGTTCGAGCCCTGGCGATTTTACTTCCTACTGGCTAGGTCGGTGTCAGTCTAATGAGACCGACTAAGACAGGAGTCATGGTATCCCCGCCCCGTCTCATGTGTGGCAGCACATAAAATTGTCAGACATCAGACTTGTGGCCCATCCACAATTGTTGGACGTTAGACCAATTCAACTACAGCTACAACTGTTGATTTGTCGATGCCAATGCACCAATAATTTGCCATAAAAGTTGGTTTAAATGACAAAAAATAATTTTCTGGATCTTACAGTTTCACCTGTTCTGTTTTCTAGGCATTTTTACAGATCTAGATTTCTAGATCCGCGGAGTTAATCTAGATAAAGTCATAAGTACATAATGAAAATTGCGGTAGCTTACAAATTGTCAGGTGCTTATTTTCTTAAATCTTAAAGATGACTCGTAAGCTTACCACAACGTAGTACTCACGACTACTTGATTTAAGAAATAGGTTGTGGTAAGCTTACCACGAGTTGTAACCTATCGAATGCCTACTTACAACTCATTCTTTCTAGACCTAGATTCTAGATCGAAGTCTAGGGTTCTAAGTAGATCTACAATATTGTCACGTTGTGGTAAGTTTAAAACTCCTCTTAGGATGAAAAAAAAAGAAGGCTTATGATGAGTTATAAAAATAATGTGATTCTCCAACTTTGTACTTACAATCCTAAAAGTAGATCTGATCTAGATAGATATACATCTAGATCTATATTCTAATTATAATTCGATTCTAGATCTAGATTCTAGATAGTCTACCGGGTTCTTATTTTTTTATACCGTACTAAGCTAGTCTACTTTATTAAGATGGATTCTCACGCAGTGATGAAGCTAGAACTTGGTAACCACGATTCAAAATAGAGCCTGAAATAAATCAAGAACGGGATAGGGTGCTTCCTCAAAAAAAAATTAAATATAAAAAGCAATGACATACACTGATGAACTAATAACTTGCACTGGAAGTCTGTAGGCCTAACAGTAATAAGTAGATCTTTTACTGTCAGTGATTTAGAAAGCTTCATAGCCAGGAGTTTCAGCTGTGCTACGAAAGTTCTAAAAATAGCTGGATCAACTCTGATGCAATAACAATGGCGGAGATTTTTTAGAAAGATATGTACACAGCTTATATTCTCTAAATACCCAGTTTAAAGTGGTTCATAGGTTTTAAATTAAACATTCTCTCCTAATAATTATTAATAGCTATTATCAGTCCCGCACGGTAGTTTCAAGCTTTTTAAAACTCTTTTTAAACTTTGATGTCAGAGACGGATTTCCCTTACCACTGCTTAGGGGACACAAAATAAGCAGGAAATGTCGAGATCATCGTACTCTCCGCTCCAGGGAGTCCTATCGCTAGATTTTCAATAGATTTTCTATCGAGTTCAAGGACGCAATTTGCGTCATTCAGTTGACCCGAGTATGAACGACATCATAGTATATGACGTCGTTTCTATATTTATTGCTCTTATCACAAGTTTCAACCTTCCGCTTAAGTAAAGGGACCTTTTTTTTTAAATCTAATATATTCTTTGAATACCATCAATAAATATATTTCTAGTTACTAATAAATGCAGAAATTAGCATTATTTCATTTGAATGAAAATGAAACATAAATTGTATTCCTATGTTAAAATGAAAATTATAAGTGTAAGAAAATAATCGAAGACGTATGAATACTCTCTGCCTACGTCATAGGAGTACCCTCGACTTTGATATATAACCGGCCTGACCGCGGAACTCCGGCATTCTAAGCAACCCTGATCATTCTAGACATAGGCTTACTTGTATTCTGCAGAGTATTTTACCCACTGGAAAAAAGTACTTAAAGAGAAAATAAGCAAGTCTATTAGATTGGAATAATATTTTAACAACACAGAACGTGTTGCTAATAGTCTCAGTGATCAACCGTCAAGATAGAGCCGATTACATCAATCTTAAATTCGTCTTCTTTTGAAGATATTACAACTCAGGAACAGAAATGCCCAAGCATTGGTGAGTTGATGGATTCACTTCAACTAGCCGAGTTACAGTCTATCCTGAACAGTAGCAAAGGTGAGCTGAGTTCTGCTAAGCAGCTTTTTTTGGATTCTATCGAGTGTACTCAGTTAGACATTCTCGATCCCATCCTGGAGCGTGCGCTTGATTTGCGTGAATACTTTTGCCCAGACCTTGTGGCCAACAACATTTCTACTCCAATCTCCTCAGATCAGAACTTGGGAGCTTCTCAAAGTCTTCCACAAGTTGTTTTGGATGCTACTGCAGTTGTTCATGATGGAAAATACTTGGGGGAAGGATCCTCTTCGGTGCTACCACGGACAGTGGTGAACTTCCTCGAGCCGAACCATAGCCCACTTGGTTCTGACGTGACAAGCTATTGCAGTGACGATAGCGTTGACGGAGTGTCTGGACCTATGCCTGAGTTCAGCCAGCTTACCTCGCCAGGGGTTGATGCCCCTGGCCCCAGCTTTCAGTGGCCAAGCTGTAGTAACGTAAAGATGGAGCAAAACATGCAACATCTTCCCCACCAGCACCAGCAACACATGCACCACATCCAACAGCAGCAACACCCCCAGCAGCATTTTAACTTTCCCGTAAGCAGCAGTCACATAGACAGCAGGCTTTTCGGCACTCATGCGACCGATAGCAGCTTCAAGTCCGACGAGTTCAACGTGCCCTCAGCAGGTCACTCAGTGCAACCAACAAGCGCATCGGATAGCGCCGCAGCGTCATCGTTCCCATTTGTGACGTCACCTAGTGCGTCAATCCCATCACCGACTTCCACGGTTTATTCAGCGTCCAGCCCGGGGACTCCCGCGCCCAGTGGATCTAATCGGGGCCGCCGGCCTCACGGTTGTACAACACCCTATTCCTCAAAGTCCGGCAAGAGGAGGCAAGTGGAAAAGGGTACTGAAGAATACGTTGAAAAGCGTGCACGGAACAATGTTGCAGTACGCAAGAGTAGAGCTAAAGCCAAACAGAAGCAGCGTGAAACAGAAACGCGTGTTAAGTCATTGTTAGAACATAACGACCAGCTTCAAAAGAAAGTGGACTCCCTGACAAAGGAGCTAAATGTACTCAAAGGACTTTTCGTGAACATTGGGGCATCTATACCTGACGAATTTCTAAAGATGATGAGTGATTCCTGACGTGCCCCTCACTCTGTATGTAGATAATTATAATTAGTTTATAGTCCCTAAAGAGATTAAATCTAGTCTAGACAAGACCTGCCTGATTATGTGATACAGATAATTTTATACATTACTCGAACTTAACATTGTTTCGTACTAAACTTTTGTTAAATACATCTACATCGATTTTAACGTGTATAGAATACTGAAATTATATTAGTTTTAGGACTTACCGTACAAGTTTAATATTAACGGATCGTTTCTACAGGCACTCTCTTGCTATAGGCCTACATATATGTTATTAGTAAGGTATGGTTATTTTGTAAAAATAGGCCCTACGTTATATGATAATACAATTCATTGCTGGAAACGATGTGTTGGTCTATGTAGCTTTATACACTACCGTACTATTATTGTAACGTGCCCTATCCTACATCAGGCGCCGTGAAGGTTGCCACTGTTGAGCTATTCCCTTTACACATTATTAAAAACATTTTAAAGAGATTCGTGGACTGTCAGAACCACATCATATTTAAAGAAATCCACTCCTCCCTATGTGCTAAACTGGTTAAATGTTTTGTTTGCGAAACCCGGCGAATTTACAGAAATTTTGTTGTTACTCTGTTTCAATGTTTTCATTTTTCTTCTTTCAATCTCTTCTTGTGATAAATGTAAACTTTTAAGTTTTTACCCTGAAGAAAGCTCTGTGTATTTCCAGAGGTGTTGCGATTGCATGTGTGGATTAAAAAATTTGCATTGTTATAAAAATATACGACTTTTCCAGTTTAACATTTACATGACAATTTTTGTTTAAGCAGAATAGACAGTCCAGTTTCGTAGTATTTAGGCTCACTTGCTCATGATTGTTTGATGTATGGTGGGTTTAAACAAAAAGTAGCTCAAGATAGACAATTTATTTTATTCACTTTAAAAATCGGATCTCTGCACATATATTTTTTCTATTTGTACATACTCTATTGTCTTTACCTTCGTGACTATTATTGTAAAGTGTGTACAAAGTAATTCCATCTTCTCTTTTCACATTTCGAAATGAACTACGTCGCTTATTTCATGGTTTTTACCCCACATCAATTACAGTATCAATGTCCTATTCATTAAAAAAATTATGTGGCATATTGTTAACTAATATTTTTTAGTATTGGTAGCCACATTTTTTCAAGTTACTGTCCAGTTTATATTTAAACCCCTTTAATTTTACAAGCATACTCCTCCACAGTGTGTTCAGGTCATTTTAAATCTGAATTTTCTGTAGTATTATAACTATCTGGTAGAGGTTAGCGAATGTGTGTGATAAATGTGAATAATGCGGTACGCAGATGGTGGTTCTGTAGTACACAGTAAACGGTGTAGCGAGCAAATTGTATCTCAGGTTAAAATTAACTACGCCGTGGTATTACTATATTGGACAAGACAATGTTTGAAAGCCATTCTTATTCTTATAGTTAGGTGAGGATTGAAACTGTAAAAAGTGTGTAAACATTTTTAAAATTACGCTACGGAATACGAATATTTGGTGTTGTTAACTTTTTTTTGTGTGACAAAAATATTATTTTGATCCCTGCTGTTGATTTACAATGTTTTATTTGAATATTTCGAATAATCTAATTCGTCCTTTTCATGTTAACAAGATCTTACCTGGTACTCTGATACTGTACCTACATGACCTGTTTGAATTCCATGTTTTTATATACATATAATATATGTGCAAAAATGTAAAATAAAACATGAAATGTAATGAAACGTCATTTGTATCTTTCTTCACTTAATTTGAATTATATTAACTTTGTTTTCCACACAACCTAATAACGTGAATGTTGATGTTGTTTTTAATCGAAATGTCACTTCGTTGAATAGACTAAAACGAAAATCTAAGATCAGTTCTATTTCTGTAAAATCAGATAACTATAATTGTGAAAACATAGCCTACTAGTATAACCACAATATTTTTTTAACCTGGCTTCAACTCAACTAATAACCAATACAATAAGTTCCTGCAAAACGGAAGGCTTAACATTTATAAAGGTGCGAATTATATTGGGCCTGACTGTTATTTATAGGGCAATCTCTTTGGGCCTGACGGAAGCTACCGTCTTTTTGGAGAAATCTCTTCTCAGCTGTGTGATTGAAAAAACACTTCAAGCTAGCCCGTTTTATCAAGTTGCGACATTGCAAGAAATGAAAAGGATAGAGGAAAACAAAAATATACCATTTTGAAATTCTCCTACGTTTATTTAACCTTCACTAAAAAGCTTCTTCTATACTAATTGTTATTGGGTTTTATTGTTACTAAAATTTACCAAAGTAGCCCCTCCCCCCTTTACCGGTACTAAAGGCAGCACTCTAACGCCGCTAACACGCTAACATGAAAAACCTAAGTTCGTTTTTTTTGTGTGGTAATATTATAATTATTTTGCTTGAAAATACCCTGACAAAACATTTCGTATCAAAAGTATTTCATACAATTAAAACTCTGATGTTAAAAAAATACCTTAAGCTACAAATAAAAGTGAGCTGGATTGAGATTTGTACAGAACAGGGTTGAGTTTTTCTTGCATAGACTTCTAAATTGCATGATGAACACAACTACACATCGGTTTTCTCAGTTCTCCCATCACACTTTAACAAAAGAAAGAAATGAACCATTTCTTGTTAGTGTGTGTATAGACACATCCTGAATGAAATACCCTATATTTGCCAAATTAATTTGTAATGATACTGAAATTTAAAAACATTTACTGGATGTACCATTCCCTGAACTGAAAAAAAATGTCACATGTTACTTGAAATAACTGGAAACTAAACGAAAAAAGGAAACTAAGGTATATTTTCAATGTACTTAAAATATAAACGAGCCAGACGAGAACTCACACACAATATAAGTTTTCTTGGAAATCATGAGAAAGACAAAACATAATTAAGTACTAAAATAAACCTACAAGTTGTGGCCAGCTTTATAGAGTAAAAATGCCACATTTAAAAAGGACAATAATATCTTTTATATCCCGATATGTATCTAGATAGATATTCCACATCCGGCGACAATGAATTATAGTTAGTATTACTGATGAACGCCGAATCGAATTGAATTGAATTTTATTAGGAAAAAAGGCATTTGGCCCATAGCCTACATCATAATTACAAACATAATAATAAAAAAGTACTTGCAGACAGAAAGAAGCTTATTTGACTGAATCTATGAGAGTTGATATTTCAAAATGGGAAAATGAAGTAATAAAATAGTTTTTGGTTTACAACGTCTCTAATAATTACATTGACAATTACGTTTTGATCATGTACAACTACAATAAAGAGCAACCATGGACTCAAACCTAATAAAGGGGAATCATAAAAAGCATTCATAATATATTTGTAAGCACTATATAAGTTTTGATATACGTATGAAAAAAATACTCATAAGCATGTATATGTCCCTCATATTTGCGTATATTAAAAGGAGGGAGGATCGATTTTCTTACGTCATTAAGACGATTCCAAAAGAACATAAAGTACATTTCTTTATGAACATCACCAACATTGCAAAGAAGACAAAACGGAGACTTGGATATTTTCCATCTATACAAGTTATTTCTCAAGGGCAGACTTTGTGTCAACAGGAGTGTTAGAACTATACGTTGCCAATAATGCTTAAGTTATGTGATGTAATGTGCAGGGGCCAGAAATGGTGAAGTCAGTGTAAAAGGAAATGAGCTACTTATTATCACTGCCCGTTTCTTGAACCTCGGTACAAACAAGTCTGTTTTTAACTTCTAGTACAAATGAACGAATCTACACTGGACACGCTATTGTGCCACGCGTATCCAAATCATAAAAACAGTAATATTATTATGTTTAATTTGTGATGCCCAATTGCGCTTCCCCATTTCACACGATTTGTAAAACTGTAAGTAACATTTTCGGGTAGTATCAGTCATTTTTTAAAACGTGAATAGCTTTCAGTTTGTAGTCAACATTTACTTTAGATTATATCTTCCAAACTTCATTTAAAATCAGGCTATTTAGAGTAACCTTACCGACACCTAGAAATACTTTTCAAAATTTGATTTGAACATCGTCTATAACTTTTCTGTTCCCCAAATATCAGCACCATATAGAAGTAATGGTTTAAATTTGATATCAAAAACCTTTCATTGAAATGTTAAAATCAAGATTGTGGACTTGTTTAAATACGTTTCTCATTTTCCAACAATTCTTAGCCCTTTGGTGGCTCTGTCCTCCAATGTTTATGACCAGCTTAACCGAGAGGAGAATAATAAACCTAAATAGCTGTAATATGTTACTGTTTCTAACTTCTTGTTCTCCCAAAACCATTTCTCATCTTGTTTAAGATATCCACCATTTCTAAAAACTATTACTTTACTTTTGTTTGAATGGACTTCCATTCCTCATTTGGTGCAAAACTCTTTTAAAACATTTAACTTTCTCTGCAGGATGAACGCCGAGTCATCTGCAATTGAGGAGTTAGGAGAAAGCATCATTAATTTGCTTGTCACTTTGATCTCTCTCTCTCTCTCTCTCTCTCTCTCTCTCTCTCTCTCTCTCTCTCTCTCTCTCTCTCTCTCTCTCTCTCTCTATCTATCTCTCCCTCTCTCTTTCTTTCTCTCTCTTTTTCCTTGTGTCGCTCTCTCTCCCCTCTCTCTCTAACATACACACACACACACGACAGTGCTAGGTTTATCAAACTTGGAACGTACTGAAAGCATTTGTCGAAAAGTTAACCTGGATATGTTTGATTGCTTCACTGCTAAGATGCCGATGTTATCCTTCGGCGAAAAAAAACACTTTTTGTATGTCTTAATTCAACCTTTCCATAGAACCCTACAGGTCATGCATCTTGTGCAATTAAGTGTTAATACATGTAAAACCTTTGTCCCTGTTTTAATTTTTATATTGCTTACTTGTATCTCAGTTCTCATTTTATTTTGATTATCTAGGTCAAGGGAAGCAATTCGTAAAAACGATTTATCTTAGTATGGTCACGCTAGTTATTACCCATTCTAGACAATAAAAGTACGCGACCATGATTGTTAATGTTAGCCGTGTAGGATCCCACGGGGGAACCTCAGTAAACCCGGAGGGAGGGGGAGAGAGAGAGAGAGAGAGAGAGAGAGAGAGAGAGAGAGAGAGAGAGAGAACATATTGATAGGGCTAAGTAGCGCTGGGGTAGAGCATAGGCTTTGCACGTTGGCGCTCCGTGATTTGAGCCCCGTTTTTCATTTAAGGTCGGTATAATTTGGCCGTCTAAGTCTCGGGTAGCCCACTCTGAAGTTCCGTCGCCATTTCAGACTTTCCCTGTTACCTTGGACAGTGGAGTACGTTAAACTAGGTAAGAGCTTTGCTTTCTACGACCAGCGAGGTATAGGATTCCCCAGGACCACCAAGATGTTAAACCTAGAGCAGTGCCGGATTCAATGACCCCACCAGAAGCGAATCTGCTTTTTTAATCATCCGAGTCCCAGATAGGCTCTTTTCGATTTATTTTTTAATTTATAATCAACAAAACTTACAAATCGGTAGACATCGACCAAGGTTGGTGACCCTTATGTGACCGCACTTATTTAGATTGTGGCGTGTAATAACAAAATGGACAGAGGATGGGGAGTTAGCAGATTGACGCCAGGAAAGTTGCATAGATCATCACAGAAGACATGAAGGAGAAAAACCAGGCGTCGATCCAAATTTGAGCCACGATCCACTCGTCATTCGACAAGTAGCTCTTATTAGCATAGATTTAAACCATAAAAGTTTTGAGATTCTTTTGAATCACAATCAAAATTAACGGGGATTTAACTCTAAGTTGATATGACTTGATCTAATCTTGAGCCCGAGATTCGCCAGTAAATTTGGAGAACGTTGTATTTATCGTTTTTTTTTTTTGTCCAAAACACAGACTAACAGGAGTGTGTATTCCGTACTTCGAGGTACCGGTACCCCACTTTCGCCGCGGCAAAATTTGAAAACCACTTCATGTGTAAGTTATTTTGGAATAGTAGTTGTGTAAAATTGATTTACAAACTTTAACTTTAAAAAATTTGCTGCACCGCCGTCCTGATATTATTTGATACAGTCAATATTGCCGTACAAATAAGCTCAGGATATGGTCTGACCACAACATTGTTCACTATGAACGTGGTCACAATGAGAGGGAAAATAATTGAATAGGGAAATATTTCTCGAACGGTTAGTTATTGTATGTTTGAGAAGTCAGAGGCGGGTTAGTATTTCTTAATAATGCTACGTGAATCGTATGAATCATATACTGAAGCATTAAAGTGTTTTGGTGGAGTTGTTTTTTTTTTTAAATATCTGTCGACAAATGTAAATGTTTAAAAGTTGTACTTAGTCTAAGATGTTTGGCTTAATATTGGAGAGTTTGTCTATGTAGAAAACTTTGATGACACTGGGCACTGGTGAGCCCCATGCGTTTTCCAACCCACCCGACGCCACTGCTTAGAAGACTTTATTAAACACAGAAGTAGAGGGGTAGATAGAGAGAGAGAGAGTAGAGAGAGTAGAGAGAAAGAGAGGGCGAGTGGGATAAACAGATAGACAGAGACGGAGAGTGAATGAGTGAGACAGACAGATAGAGAACAAGAACATGTTGCTCGAATAAAGGGTAACCAGTAAAAAAAAGGGGTATAACGCACGTCTCCAAAACCGACGTCTTGGGTTTTGTCACCCGAATAGGTTCCCTTGTCGCCCACTGTTTGAGGTCGGTATCAGTATAATCAGCTGATACCACCGAATTTTATTATAGCCATCTGTGGCTTATACATACAGGCCCTGTTATTGTCGTGGGATCGGTCTCCGTATAGTATTCTTTTTTAAACCTAAGGATGTTCACACACACACACACACACGCACACGACGCACGCGCACACACACATGTCTAAGTGGACACACACACGCACATCAATATCAATTAAAAAAACAAAACATCTGAGATATATATATATATACTAAGTAGTTCAATTATTTATTCAGATTTTGGACATTGTTTTGAACACATAAAAGTCATCAAAAAACTTTTCTGCAAAATCAATAGAGATTACTAAAAGAGGCTTCAAGTGGGCCTAAAAATACAGCACAGTTCTCATGACTGTGCAGAAATAAATTATATCCAGATAAGATATTCATGTCACATTGATTAAAATGATATCAAGCAAAATGTTACACATCAAGCAAAAATGGAAAACAATATTATTAATAATATACTTTTAGCAACAATTGCATGTTTCAAAGATAAATATTGTGGTTATTTCCAGAAGTTGTAAACAGTGCTAACAGAGCTAACACATACATGCATCATAATAAATGCGTGCAAAATAGACATTACTAGTTGAAAATACAATCAGAGCTATGCATCAATGATCAAGTTAAAAGTTTCGTTTACAAAAGCTACAGGCTTGGGTCCCAATCCTGTGGCAAAAATTTAAAAAGCAACCATTGGAGTAGATTGCAATAGAGACGAATTAAACAAGTAGCTACAAATGTAGATAAAAGGGTAGGAGAGCCAGTTCATCTTTGATTACTTTTAAGTTGCCTACCCTATGTTTCCGAAAGAAATCGAAACGGAGACGTCTGCATTTAACCATACATGTGAGATGAGATTTAACCACGGACCTCCTGGTTGCCATCACATCACTCTACCGACTGAGCTACATGGTCTCAAATGCCATGGTCCAAGGTTCTCTTTGGTCAGGAAAAGACAAGCTGTCTCCTACTCAGGGTCCTCTAGATCTTAGGAAAGTTCTTTTACTGTATATTTCAAATAAAATAGTGAGCCAAAATAAGTAGGTAGTAATCCCACCAGTTGAAAAAGGAAAATGCAATTTAAAAATAGGATGGAAAATTTGATTAAGATGGCAAATAAGGATGGGTTGGTTTGGGTTGGTTTTAACGTCCAACAGCAGCACTATATAGGCTATATTGTGGACGGACCCCAAGACGGACGTCTGACAATTTTATGTGCTGCCACACACGAGACAGGGCGGGGATACCATGACTCCAAATAAGGAAGAAAAAAAAACATTTTAAATGTAGCCCAAGTAGTAAAGATAAAGTATACTAAAACTCAAATACAATGCACAATCATGAAGACTCATGTACACAAAAGAAAAATGTTACACCATTAAACATTTGTTACAATGGACTTGAATCTCTAATAAACTATTTAAATTTGAAGTTGTGAAATGGTTAAAATTTGTAAGGAAAACATTATTTTGACAGACCATCATGATTGTCTGGAATGGAATTTCAAACAAAGGAATGTAACAGTATAAGGCTGTGAAATGATAGCTTGTTCAAGGTCAGATACTTCTCTGAGTTAAGGCTTGACTAAATTTGACATTCACTGTGATATTAAACTGAACCAAAAATGGTTCTTATCCCATTATATTATTAAACTGTAGATCAGGCTTTATAACACCCGCATGATTCTCAGTAATAGAGAGGTCTTACATCATAAGACTTTGGGTTAGACTTAGAAGAAAAAAAAACATATCTTATAAGGTTTGAGCGTGAAAAATATCTTTCTTAGTGTCTACAGACCTTCAACTGAGCTGTGGAATACCATAACATAACAATACAGAGGAATTCATTTAAGATAAAATATGGTTTTGTATCAACTATTTCTGAGGCACCAATTCCCTTTTTTACTTGTTGCAGTCACTCTTTAATATTATAAACTTTGGATAAGATAAACTATACGTCTGTCCCCAAGAGCTATACCTTAGACAGATTTCACTGTAATAAGATAAAAATACATATTCGGTAGTCATACAAAACAAATTCAGGCAGCAATAATTTAAAAAAGCAACACTTCTAATTACTTTTTTTCAACTCTGTTCTTCTTAAACTAACATAGAGAGAAAAGAAAATGTACATTGCAATCTTCTTTTTTTTCTCTCTCTTGCAAATTTTCAGTAATTAACAAATATTGACAAATAAAATATAAAGTTTCACTGGTTTCAGTTAAATTAAACAAAAACTGTAATATAATAATACATGGCATTTATACAGCGCATAAGACCATCCTTTGAGGCTGTCTCTATGTGCTTAAATAAGAATTTATGGTAATGGTCATTATGATGAAATTTCACACAACTTGCTGATAAAGAAAAAATATTTCTTTCAGATAAAAAATTGAAAGCAATATAAAATTAGTATACATTTTTCTTAAGTATCTGTATTTACTAGAAGCCCATGCCTTAGCGCTTTTGAACAATATTAAAAGTTATTCAAATAAAAAAAAAACACAAAAAAACTTCAAAGTTTCACAAGGAGATGGTAAAACAAAGACATAATGTTTACATGTATGGCAATTGTGGATAGTTTGGAAATTGGTTGAAAAATTAATTGCTTAAATGCATCCAAAACTTCATAACAAAACATGCCAATATTGAGCTCTTTCAACATACTTTAAGGAAATTAGCTGTGGCTGGTGTAGCTGTTAAGATGAGTCAAATTTGCAAAAGGAGCAAAAAGCCATATTGTAAAATAAAAATTTTAAACCAAAAATTTTTGTATAATTTACACTTTTTGATTATATGAAGCACCAAGCTGAGCTTTCACTCCAAGTTGTTAAAGTAAAGAGAATTTACTATTTCCTCCATATCTATATTTGCCAGAAGAATGACCACTAATAAAAACCACTAGGATTTCTGTCAACCAGTCAGGCACTTTCAACAAGGAATTAAACAACATTCTAATAGCTTGATAAAGAGTTCCTATAGTTTCTTAGAAATCATTTCCATTGTAAGGTACATTATCACTTAGGTGACTATGAATAAAAAAAACTGAGAAAAAAAATTGAATAGCGGAGCAGTAAATTTTTGCAGCCTGAATCAGTCCCTTTAGATTTGTTAACACTTGTTTTTATAACAAAGTAATTTTTCAGAATTTTAAAAAATTACATCTCAAAGCATTATTTTATAACTTTGTGTGCTTTTGTTCTTAAGCAGTAAAACTATATTAAAACCCAATGTGCGCAACCGTGAAAAGGTAGCTGGAGATATATTGTAGCCCCTACAGCTGTGACAAATTAATATTTTCAGAAACTGAATAGGTATTAATGGTGAAAGTAGGTTTACAGATCATGCTTTAGCTTTGAGTTTAATGATTCTTAACCTTATTTCTGTGCTAGTTTTTAATTTGGATATAAATATTAAATAAAACAACTCAACAATAACTTTCTGGTATTTCAACATAACTTCTAGTAAATGCAATTGATGTATAAACATCTATCAAAATAAGGATATATAAAAAAAGCAGCTTAAAATTGAATATGTGTCACGTAGATTGAAATCAGGCAAATGTATTTTAATGTGAAATAAGGAGGATCAAATAAATACATTTATTTTCTACTGTTCAACATGGGTATATATAAAATAAAACTTTCCAAAACTTTAAACATGCATCACAAAATTTGTCGATGAAATGTGTGCAAGTTCTCTTTTGAACACAATTTACATAACCAATTCTAAGGTGAAACAGCCTAACCAAAAGTTAATGAGCAATTGCAAAAACATAGCATGCGATAAGGTATAAATGTTTTCATGTCAGGGCAGAGCACAATTCAAACACTAGACCAAAAAGTTAATTTTTTTTTATTGCCAAAGATGAAAACATTTGAGCAAATTCATAGCTGTTCTTTTGATTTTCCAATTGCATCATGACATGACGAAGACCAAGCTTAGCCTGGGATTTTGTAGTTTTATTCGATATTGCTTTATATTACTCTAAAACTTTGTATCGGACTCTAAATGACTTGTAGTCAGATGACAGAGTTGTTTTTCTAAGGTCAAATGTCAGCAGCGAGGCTATATTGTGGACGGGTCCAAAGACAAATGTTTGACAAGTATATATGCTGCCACACGTAAACAGTGCGGGGATACCAGATTCCTATCTACGCAGGTCATATTATATGGACACTGACCCAACCAGTAGGGGAAGAAATCGGACGAATAAACTTTGCCCAATCATGGGTTTCAATCAGCGGAACTGAACCTGTGTCAGGTGATAATTTCTATGAGAATGTTTTGTCAGTCACTTAGTGCCTCTGGAAGACATGATGGTGAATTGCTGAGGTATAGAGACCGTTGATCTTCCCAATAACAATTTGAAATCAGATGACATTGTCTCCAAAAATAACAAAGACAGAAATGAATATATTCAAGTCATATTTACACTTGAACACGAAAGACACTATTATTATTTGGCTACAGAACAGCTGAATAATGATTTTTTTTTCACATATTTTTTGGTTGAAACAGAAAGGCAAAGATGTACCACCACAGTGAGTCAAATCAAATGTATGTCAACATTCCCGTTAAGGAAGTAAGAATGTGATATCAATAACACAAAAATTAGAATACCATTTTAATAATTACTTGATATTTCATAGATGCGTTCTTAGCAAACCATTTTAGTATGTCCAGTTTTCTTTGACGGCTATCTTGTATAGGCTTGAAATGAAAAAATGTACATAAACAAAAACTACACCTAGACCAGGCAAATGACATGTGAGTTTCTATGTTGCTTAGCGTCCAGGGTCAGCACTAGAAAGAAGAGATGATCATGTGGTGTCCCTTGGTCTCGAAAGGAGGGATGACCCATGTGGTGTACCTTGGTCTAGAAAGGGGAAATGACCGTGTTGTGTGCCTTTGTCTCCTGGACCAAAGGCTCATCCCGCAAGTGATCGCTGACAGTTCCACGATCAACCAAGTCCAGTAGAGCTTTGTCTGCGTCTTCTACTTTATCGAGGAGACTTTTTGCCTTGCCACTCTGCGAAGAAAAGTTTTAGAGAACTTTTAGGAAAAACAAGGAATGGCAAATGTTTGAGTCCGCAAATGGTTGAGTTGTCAAGAGTGTTTTGTAAGCATAATTATGAGTACCTTGTGAGAGTGCTAAGAGAATGTCGTGAAGATTTATAGCGGAATTCAAGCTGGAAAAATAGCGCAGCTCTAAGTCTTAGAGATCAGGAGCGGCACAGGATGCCAGTGAATACCACATGCTTCGAACATTAAAACCCTTTCCAACTTGTGCCAGTTGTTTGAGTATTGTTATATCTTTCTTGTAGTCTTAAAGTGCAATGTGTATTTTTCATTTTATATAATTTACATCATTTAATATATCAGTTTTCTTACCCATTTGTTTTTTCACTTCGTTGTGTAGTATGTTATGGCATGGTTTTTTTTTTTTGTAGTTGATTTTACTTACAGGAGCCTACAACACAACTCTGCGTCTTAGATCATGTCGGTGTCAATATATCATTTTAACAGTAATGATAAGCTAAGGTTGCTTTGAGATAATAATACCACCAAAATCTTATATATATTTCTAGCAACTCAACTACAAATTAACTAAATAGTTCAAACCAATAAAATTCAAACACAATAAATCTAATCAATACTTGCCTGTTTAACTCAGATAAAATGTACCTGACAAGGTGCCGAAAAGGTGGAAAAAAAGAAGAAAAAACAATTTCCTGCCCCTGGATTTTCACATCATTTAAAAAAATTATGATTGCAGATGCACTAGAAAAGCTTGGAACTAGAAGTTGTGTTTGAATGCAAACATCCAAGCGAAGCAGATCAAAGCGAAAGCAACCTATTTTTGACACATACTGCCATACGCAGGAGTAACTGACACTGTTGACCAATTATCGATACCGCTCAAGGGTAGACATTTTCTCACACATGGACCTGATTGGTAAATACTAAATTATCGATACCGTTCAAAGAAAACCTTGATTTGAGTTGTGTTGCGATAACTCATTTATTTCACTTACGGGTCAGAAAAATCCTGCGATTTGTCAACTTTGAGGAAAAGTAGGAATAAGGAGGAAAAATGCGGAAAAAGTAGCAGAATATTATGATCACTGTATAGGCGTTGCTTTCTTTATTATTTGTCTCTTTGCATCCTAACAAAAAAGGTTAATAATGAAGTCTTTTTTTTTGGTTCATTTCAATGATTTTGGATTAATCAGGCTAGATTATACTCAGTTAAAAATAAAAGTTTAAAAGTTTAGAGACATGGTAATAACCAAGTTTAAAGAGGTGTGTACATATTATTCTGAGCTACAATGAATCACAGCCCAACATACCTTTGCACTGGCCTCAAAATCATCATCGTCATCCTCTTCATCACCTTCCTTTTTTCTGCCAACAGCCCAAACTTCAATGCTGTCAATCTCAAAGTCCTGTTGCTCTGACAGCTGAGGGCTGCCATAGGTGGTGCATCCTCTTTCACCTGCCTTGCTGTGGCCTCGATCAAAGGATTGATCAATCCACAGGCCAAAATATTCAAACTGTCCACCCATGCCCTGTGGGATAAATTTAAGAAATATTTATTTCCAAGTATAGTCCATATATAAGAAACAAGTTAAATAAAAAAAAAAAAATTTACTTTTATATCACTTTACTTGTTACAGAAGCAAAGCAAAATGAAACAGATAGTGATTATTTTACAACAAATGAAAGGCTTGAAAATTAAAAAGATAGTAAATGAACTATCATTTATATTAAAGACAAAGTAAAAAAAATGGGGTATCTCTTTATTTAAAACTATTGCTGAAATTTTACAAAATGATAGTAATGCTGAAAAAAAATATTCCTCAAAAAATTATAAAAGACTTTTAAAGCTCTTTTCATGCTCCTTTGTTAGATAGTCCATAAGAAGAGCAAAAAGGAAACTTTCACAAGAAGGCAATGCTGTGTGTCAGTAAGGTTTAAATTATTGCCATGTGCTTCCATTGCCTTCATTTTGAGAGTAATGGAAACATACTTCTTTCATTATGATAATAGAATAAGAATAAGAAAAAAATAGATGAGTGTGAAAATCAAGCTTCTCTCAAGATCAAATTCAGACTTGCACAAATAACAAGCCTCTTTGTTACCATTACTTAAAAATATAAAGAACCTATCAAATGTGAGGACAAGATGCAGGGAAATATGGTGATTTTAATCCTCAGTGATCTACACACGAAAAAAAAACAACAAAAAAATGTAATAAAGAAGTAAGAGTCATCTCTATGCTTCACATATAAATCTCATTATTTCAATGGACTCACCAGCCCATTGGGAAGAGTCTGCTGCTGTGCGTTCAAGTACATAAAGTTTTTGTTGTATCCCGTAGTCTTGTAAATGTTGAAGGTAGGGCCCAATTGAAACAAGAAACAAGCATAGTCCCCTTTATGAAAAAAAAAAAAGAAGAAACAAAACAAAAAAGGAATGATAGAATGAATTATTGTGATTTGCATTTGAATTCCACTAATAAAATTAATAGGTTCTAAAATAAATAAAAGGGCAGGCCATATGATTTTCATTTAAATTTAATATAGACTTGTTATCACAAGGGACATTGGCTCCTTGTTATCACTCAAATAGACCTCATTCATACCCATCCTGGTGAGCTGCAATGCACCTGAGCCTCACAGCATGGTCAAGTTATGAGTTAATGTAGCAATCTAGTGAAATACATGTATACTTCATGAAGTCAGTTGTGTTCATTCTTCAAGTTCACGGAACACTTTAAAATTCTATGTGTTTCTCAAATATTGATTTGGACTAACTTAAAAGTGGGGGCCAACTAGATCATACAATATTATACAAACATGGTTGTAAAACAGGACGTACAACTAAAATGTTAAATGTGAAACCATAGAGAAAATGAAAGGCAAAAAAGCAATAAACCTGTAAACTTTGGGTTAGTCTGCCAGGGAATAGGCGCAAACCCTCCAAACATCCGACCGGTCTTGTCCTTAATCAAAATCACCGTGGGCATGTCAGCTGAGGTGATGCACATCAAAAACCGACCAAAGCTGTGACCATGCAGAGCATTACTGTACACTAGCTTCCACTGCGTCTGCTGATCAGAAGGCAACGCAGCATTCAGAAAAAGAACCGCACTGAAGTCCAGGATAGTGCGGAACTTGGACCAGTTGGTATCACGGACCTGAGGCAGTCTCGGGTGGAACACTATCTGGTGGGGCTCTGTAGACTGGGGGATGGAGAGAGCAAGAGAAGGGACATGGCAGGGAGGTTCCGAGATTGTTAATTTGTAGTTTATAAATGTTCATCCTCAGCAATGAGGCTACCTCATAGACAGTTCCCAAGACTAGATCCATTTTTTTTAAAAACAAGACCAAATTTTTCAACAACAACAAAACAATTTAATATACGATTATGATTTAAAATGTAGATGACGAAAATCAAAGAAAAACAAGAACATGAAGTTTCATGGACAATATGTTACTTTGATCATTCTAATCTTATACTTAATTTTCACTATTCATAAAAGAAAGGATGAGTGAAATTCCTGAAGTAAAGCTTTGTCAGTGGAAATCTCTTTCCAAATTTGGTTTTAAATGTAAAATTTCAAAACCAATTTATAACACATCATGAATTCCCCTCTTGAAAAACTAAAAGCCATATATTGCCTGCTTTTCTTTACAATTTATCAGGTAATAGTAAAGCAATCACTTCTCTTCAATCACCACATTTAAAAGGGCAGCTTCAAAAATGTCATGCGAATCATAATCTAGTTTTTTAATACAGGCTATAATGGAACAAAAATGTGTTACATAATCATAATTATATATTCAAATTTTAATTATTATTATAAAAAGCATTGAACTCACATAAAACTGAAGGGCTCCCTTCAACACCTGTTGAAGAATGTTTTGAAACAAATGACAATGAGACAGCCATTCCTCAACTTGATCTAGACTGAGGCAAAGAGTTGAGCTATTCTCTGCATCCTCATTTGGACCAAGTGTCAGCTTTCCAACTGTAAAAAAAAAAAAGCAATGTTTTGGTTTAAAAAAGAAATATTTTTTTTTGCCTATGAGGATTGTGTATATGATCACACTAAGAACTCCACTTCAAGTTACCAAAGGAACTATATAGCCCCTATTTTTTTGAGGGTAGAGGCTAGAGAGACCACAGATGGGGCATGCCAAGCCAGATTGGCCACAGGCTTGAGAGACAGAGCTCGACAATGACCAGGAAAACAGAAAAAGAATCGATAATTTGAAAAAAAAAATCAATAAAAAACGGAAAGTTGTTTTTATTAGGTGAAAAAGTTAGGTTAAAAGTATTAAAAAAAATGATGGCCGTTTTTTCTTCAAAGACAGACAGATCAGGAACTTCTGTGCCTGATGTGATTGTGACGTCATAGCTTTCACGGAAGTCCCCAAAATTTGGTCCTGCGAAAATGGCTTAGGATATGTTAAAGGCTTTTACTGCATAATATTCTATGCCTGCAATAGAAAGTAGATCTAGCTATGTTTGAAAACAAGCAGGTCTAAGCATAAATCTATGCTGATCATGTATTAAATTAGGAGAATAGGCCTATGTGCACTGCTAAGCTTAATCTAGATCTGAGCTAGCCTGCAGATCTAGATTTATACTGTTTCAGTGTTGTTCGACATTACACTTAATCAATAACGATGAGATTTTAGAAAGCATTCAGTTGTGCACTCACTCTAAACCTAGATCTAAAAAGACATTAGATCGATTTGAAGGATATAATTATTTCCCTTTGTTTTCTTTTTTTTAAGTAGGAGTAGCAGTAAGAGAAGACCCGGATCTAGTCACTTTCAAAATCTAAAAGCTATTTGTATTTTTATGGACTTTTTTTCTGCAACGTGTAAAAGATATGACTTAACGTCTACAGCAGTACAGGCTACTGGTTGTTATCTACAAGACCAAAGAAAAAAAACTTTGTTACTGTGTATCAGCATTTACAATACTGTAGATCTACATTAGTGTATGTTTCGGAGTCACATTACTAGAGAGAGAAGGCAAATGCCGGAAATTATTAATTATTAATAATAACTCCTGCAGAGGTAGTAGTAATGGTTGGGCTAGTTATGGTGGTGGTCTTGGGAACTAAAATAGTCATGGTGATAGTGGAAACGGTGGACCGGACCTAATACTAGAATACCATTAGGGTAATACCCCTACTTCAAAACCATACAACCATACCAGCTTCACTTCTTTTCACTGTAATTATCTCCTCCCACCCTCTCTTAAAAAGAAAATTAAATGCATAAAACTAATCCTAACGTACAAGGGAAGATTTGTCTTATCTGCCTCCCTCTATGCCTTCTTTCCATTTTAAAACCTCCAAAATTAGGAAAGATGCTGCTTGTCGTCGAATAGGATTCCTCAAGGAAAAATAGGAGACATTAAAACCTGGATAGAGGGAAAAAGAGATCCGTTATCTCTCTCCCTCTCTCTATAGAGAACATGCCGGAGATACGCCAGCGCAAAGCAGAATATTTTGTTGGCTAGGTAGGCCTGTTCGGGATCTCGCTAAAACACTTACTTTTTAGATAGCTGATAAAGCATTATCAAGATTCAAGCTAAGCGAATACTTGTAATTTGAAAAACAAAGGAAAAAGACAATACCCTGAAGCTGAGATATTCAATGGGTTTCTCATGTGATGTTTCTTTGGGGTTTAATGAACTGAAAATCCTATTAGAACAACTTTAGTAGTGTAAATATATTACAAAGAAATAATTTGTGTGAATGTGACAATGTTAATCACCTGTTTTGAGCAAAGGGTTGAGCAGAGAAGAGGCCAAATGTTTATGTCCCATTTGATCAGTTGCGACTGAAAAGATCCAACTTTGGTAGGCAGTGCAGTGTGCACTAAGCAGTTTTTCATAACTGTGAAGAGTGTTCCCGACAAACTGTTTCCACAATGGGAATGAAAAATAATGAAAGGGAAAGAAAATGATCACATAACAAATTAAATATAATTAATTAAGGAGATATTGAAGGAGAACATAATTATTTTAATTGGGTGAGTGAGTGAGTGGGAGAGATGAAGAGAGAAGAGAAAGAAAGAATGAGAGAGGAGAAAAAAAATTAAATTCATCCTACCAAATCAACAAATATTTAATTTAGCTTGATGAGCTACAAAAAACTTTACCATCCAAATCCATAGAAAAAGTAACAATATGCAGCATTCTATATTTAAAAAGCAAAGACATTCTACATTTAAAAAGCAAGGTTTTTCATAAAAATTAATGCCTTTTTAAAACAAAGTCAAAAGAAGTAAAGGCCAATACCTACATGAACAAGATCTGAAGCTGACACTGATGAGGAGCTGGTTGACGCTAGGAACAGGCACACAGAAGAAAGCTCAGACACATTACTTTTTTTAAACAAAATGGCCAGGTGCGAGGCGAAATGGTGAAGGTGAATTGGATTTCCAGTAGATTGTTGTGAGTGATGGTGATGGGTGTGGTGGCGCCTGTCATGGTGTGGCTTATGCCCAGGAAGAGGTCCTTCTATCCACTCAAACAAGCGGCTGCCAGTAAAGTGATCGAGGACTGGCTCAACATAATGCTGAAATGGTAATTTTGAAATGGTTGCCTTTCGACAGACATATCTAGATCCTTTACATGAAATGTTTGTTATACACATTATGAAAAAAAAAGGTAATCATAGAAAGACAGTACACTATTCCAATACCATTTTCCTTTTTAGCTGATAAATAAAATGCCATTCCATAGATTTTTAGACTGCATTATGGCCTAAGTATTACAATTTCATTTGTCATTGCCAAGTGGTCTGAGTCTGACTCAGTGGACTATATACATAGGTTTTGGAACCTTCTCATGGTTACTATTTTACCATGCAGATGTATTTACAGGTTTATGTCTTCCAATTACAAAGCATAAAAACATAACCTGCATCAGATATTTTGAATAAACATAGGCCAAAATATTTACTCTGACCACACTAAGTTTCTATCAAATTTACTTGAAATTCCCTACAAAACAAGGTCATAATTAAGAAACTAGGAAACAGCATCTGCAAAAATCAGAGTTTCTAAAACGTCTTTGTTAGTTTTTGAGTCCAGTGGTCTCAGAGCTTCCAACTTTTTTTTTGCCCAGAGAGATGAAAAAGAAGGCAGCAATCATTAGAAAAATACTGACTATTTTTTTTTTTAAATGTATTTTCACTTTCGAGCTGACATTCAAACAACCTATGAGATGATGATCTTAGTATTATGTATTTTGATGCGCTGGACATGAATGCAATAGATTAGATCTATTGCTTAGTAAATTAGCTTTTCAAGGAAAATTACATGTGCAAATGAGTGAAAATTGACTTTCTTTTTTTTTAAAGAGGAACCAAAATTGAAAGTTTGTATAATTTTCTATCAGGGTGAAACAAACACTAGGCCACTATTAAAACTACTTAAAGCTCCATCTCATGTGTGTAATCACCTGGAAATTTTCTTTGTTGAAAGATTTATGGCCATGTGAGATGGTGCAAAAGATTAGCTGTACACGTTCTCGTTCATCCACATTGAAAAGGAGCTCCTCCTTTTCTCCCTGTGGTTTGCTATCAGATCCACCCATCTCAGCTTAAACATTTCATAATTTCCAATCAAACTTTTATACTAGTCTTTATACTATTATAGACTAGATTCTAGATTATTGAAAGGCTAGCATAAAAATGAGTGTGAGCCTCTGATTTAGAGATAGATTCTATGATGTATTAATTAAGTATAAACCAGATGTAATGATTTCAATTGTTGCAGTGACACTCATAATATGGTCAGAATGTTTTTATTAAGATTAGCATTAGCAAATAGTGAAATAGCAAGGCCAAGGTAATAAGAATGAAAGTTTTCAGCTGATCGAAATGGCCATGACCTTCCTTGCTTTGTTATTACCTTTTTCTTGAAAGAGTTACTAGGTGGGGAAAACGCCATCTTCGTAAAACAGAACTAAAAAAATTATAATCCAACAACATGAACAATGAAGATAAAAGTGATTCTCCTGCTAACCGTTTGACAGGCTTTTGATATTAATATTTCACCACACCAATGCAGAAAATGTGTGCGCTGAGAAAAGAAAGAAGGCCATAGATTATGTCCTCTGTGCATATTACATTGGCACTCTCTCTCTCTCTCTCTCTCTCTCTCTCTCTCTCTCTCTCTCTCTCTCTCTCTCTCTCTCTCTCTCTCTCTCTCTCTCTCCAAAATGTAATAATTATAATAATAATTTTTAAAAGTAGTAGTAGTAGTAGTAGTAGTAGTAGTAGTAGTAGTAGTATATATAAATGTATCCAAAAAGGAAACAAGAGCACAACACTTAAGAGTACATCTACTCAGTTGCTAAGGACCTAACAGTAGATTCACGTGCGCAAGAAATAGGAATAATATGATAATAAATAGAAGAATACGCACAACTTAGCAACTGAGGGACACAATAAATCAAACACAACTAGAAATTATAGAAAAAATACATGAAAACGTTTCGCCTTTAATGGCTTTGTCAATAATAAAAATTTTAGTATTGACAAAGCCATTAATAAAGGCGAAACGTTTTCATGTATTTTCTCTATAATTTCTAGTTGTGTTTGATTTATTGTGTCCCTCAGTTGCTAAGTTGTGCGTATTCTTCTATTTATTATCATAGTAGTAGTAGTAGTAGTAGTAGTAGTAGTAGTAGTAGTAGTAGTAGTAGTAGTAGTAGTAGTAGTAGTAGTAGTAGTAGTAGTAGTAGTAGTAGTAGTAGTAGTAGTAGTAGTAGTAGTAGTAGTAGTAGCAGTAGTAGTAGTAGTAGTAGTAGTAGTAGTAGTAGTAGTAGTAGTAGTAGTAGTAGGTTAAAAGGGAGCCGATGGCAGAGTGGTTAAGCTCACTGGTCTTCGCCTTGGCAAGGCGATGGGTGCCGAGTAGAAGGTGCGGGTTCGATCCCCGTCCATGTGATCAGTCTAAAAGTGTGTCTTTGTCTAATTGTCTTATCTGTTGGTCTCAGCTAGACCTAGGTTTGTGGCTGTCCCTTCTAACTTATTTTCACCTTATTCCTTCAGTAGGTAGCATCATTATTTGGTCCCTAGGTCTAGCTCCGTCTGTTAAAGCCTCTCTATCATAGTAGTAGTAGTAGTAGTAGTAGTAGTAGTAGTAGTAGTAGTAGTAGTAGTAGTAGTAGTAGTAGTAGTAGTAGTAGTAGTAGTAGTAGTAGTAGTAGTAGTAGTAGTAGTAGTAGTAGTAGTAGTAATGATGGTGGTAGTAGTAGTAGTAGTAGTAGTAGTAGTAGTAGTAGTAGTAGTAGTAGTAGTAGTAGTAGTAGTAGTAGTAGTAGTAGTAGTAGTAGTAGTAGTAGTAGTAGTAGTAGTAGTATATCGTGTGAATTTATGTTTGGGCTAAAATAGGCAGAATACTTTTTCTTTCTGCATAAAGGCATCTGCGTATATTATTCATTATTATGTTTTCTTTAAAGGCCTCAAACTAGTTTGGCTGTTGTTTTGAGAAATTTGATAAGGAAGGGTCAAAATGGGTATTAAAATTTGCATTGGCGACTCTGATTGTACGAATTGACCATTAATGCTATCTAAGTTAATATGTACATTTTTAGGATGTTCATACACTCGGGGTCCAAAAGAAAGATTAATTTGAAATGACTTAGGTTAAAAAGTAGTTGAAAAGGAGTCGTAACGGGAATTTTTGTGTGTTCTCTCTCTGTTTATCAGTTTGACAGAGCTTTTCATGTTGCAGACTAGGTTCGTCAGCCTCTGCACCAAGACTTTACACAGGGAATGAGTGTTATCTGCAAAGGGCTATGCGCAGACTTTGATATTGAATGGGGTCCGGTAATTTAAGAACATTAGCTGAGCCATATACAACACCACCATAGACCATTGTTTTATCTGACAAGAGATCGATGTGATTTAGGCAGTGTAGTTATGCCTGCACCTCAAAATGTGTGGCATTCTATTTCAAATAAATTGTGATTGCTCTAGGGGTATTCTACCTCTAAAGTCAAGATAATAAAGATATGAAAGAATCCAATGATCCCGTATCGTACCACAGGGCGTTTCCCAGGTAAATGAATACATTGGAAATCTGGTAAAAGCCCTTTTAATGAATTTAAAACCTGAATAGGTAGTCTTTACGACGCGTTTTTTCTAGAGCCGCATCGTTTTGCGCATCTAGTACCCTGACCAACCTGGCATTGAGCATGCGTTCAAAGGACAGCCTGTTAAAGCTGTCGATGGAAGGATTTGAAGGGTATTTGTTTGCTTGAGGGACAGAAGGCACAGAGCATAAATAACTCTGGGGCAGAACAACGCAAACCCACATCGAGTCAGAGATAAAAAAGTGAACATGGGGCTGGAATGGCGGCAATGACCACACACTTCAAAAGCCTGTATCCAACACCACAAGGCAACCCCCCTCCCCCAAAGCAAACGCAAGGTCGGTCGCCCGTAACGGACTTGGCGGCGTAGCACTGATAAATAAACAAACAAACTGATAAATAAACAAACAAACAAAAGTCTTAAAGCAACTACAGAACGTGGAGTGAACAAAATAATTCTCTACCACGGTGTAATCGGTTATGAACACAAGGAAAAAGGTGTCCAAAATTCTCTGGTATGCTACTAGATTTTAAATTTGTTTATCCTATCGCCATATCATTCAGAGACGAATGAAGACTAGATCTAGTTTTAATTATATTAATTAATATGAACATATTTAATTTGCTGATGATTAAATTGTTTCATTGTCATGTTAATAATTATTCTCTACCCAGTTGGTAAAAAAACAAAAACAAACAAAAACAAAAAACACTTCCCCGAAATCCGAGCTATCAAACCACCAAGAACCATAACTTCCAAAATGTAATATAAGCTTAACATCAATGCAAAGTCTCTGATCATAGTGACATAGGCACAGTTTAGTCTGCCAACATGGCGGTTCACGATTTCATGAAGCTGTAAGTGGGCGTTTTGTGTTGTTAAAACAAAGTAGGCGGTATTGAAATGAAATAATTTCACGGAAGCCATAACATTAAATTTTTCAACGTGTCTAATATCCATTGCTGTGATAAGCTTAGCTCTAAATGTAGATCTTAGATCTAGATCTAATCGTATTTTTTTTCTTCTAATCTAATCGTATTTTTTCTTCCAATAACCTCTACTGGTTTGTCCACCTCAAATGGGTCAATCGACCTTTGCAGAAAAAAGTACTCATTTCTCACAGGACATAGAAATGTAGATCTATTGACTTTTGAGTGCTTCACGAGGTTGCATTATTTTTGTATTGTGGATTTCATCATCATCCGGGTGCCGTCTCCTTCAGTCCTTGCGAAGGTTGGCTGCAATGGCCCTCCATTGACATCTGTCCTGCGCAAGTCGTTGGCACTGCACCAGCGAGTAGCACGTCCATTCTGCGATGTTGTCATTCCATTTCGTTCTGGGGCGTCCCCGGCCTCTGCTACCCTCCACTTCGCCGTTATAGAGATCTCTTATATCACACTTTCATGACGCACGAGGTGTCCGTAATATTGCATCTTCCTATAGATCTCTAATACACTGCCCTATTTCTCTTCTTATGTTCAATTTTTGTAACACTTCGTAGTTGGTCAATTTTTGTCGCCATGATATCTTCCCTATTCTCCTAAATGCATACATTTCAAAAGCTTCTATTTTGTTCATTTGTGCTTTACTATTCGACCATGTCTCTGACCCGTATAACAGGGTGGACCAGACAAACGTTTTGAATAGTTGAAGTTTTGTCTTCATGCTGATGGAATTTGATGTAAAAGTATTCAGTAGGCTGTTGAAACTGGTTTAAATTGCAATTCCGATTCTGCGTTTAATGTCTTGGTCTGCTCTATTGTCATCACTGATCAATTGACCTAAGTAAATGAATGTGCTGACCTGTTCCAGCACAGTGTTACCAATGTTGATATTGATCTTTGGTGTTATGTCTTTGCGATTGATAACCATTACTTTTGTCTTCTTAGCGTTCATCGCGAGTCCACATTTCTCACTCTCTTCGTTCACTTTGTCCAAGAGTGCCTGTAGTTGTTCTGGTGTTTCTGCAACTAGGGCTGTATCTGATGTTGTTTATGTTTTGCCCAGAGATGTTCATACCTGGTAGTTCATTGATGTTTCGAAAGATGATTTCTGTGTATAGATTGAATAAGCTAGGGGACATTACGCAGCCTTGTCTGACGCCTCTTTGTATACTTGTCTGATCTGTTACTTCCTCACCAATTCTAATGCATGATGTCTGTTCCCAGTAGAGGTTTCTGATGATACGTATATCTTTGCCGTCTATGCCGATGCCCTTTAGGCATTCTATCAATTTGGTATGATGAACTCTATCGAATGCTTTGGCGTAATCAATAAAGCAGACGTATCTGTAGGAAAAGTTAAAATGATCATCAAATGATGTACAAAGACTGAAGGAGCGTAGTGGTCTAGTGGTATCCATGCTCGCTTTTTAAAGTTGCAAGGCGATTTGGTGCCGCTGATCTATGAGTCGAGGGTTCTAATCCCACAAATAGCAATCATTGTTTGGCCGTTTTCATTAAAAGCCTACCTCTACCACTGGAAAAACAGTATTACTTGTGGTACTCCAGAGTGGTAATAAGGGCAAGGGAAGTAACAATAGTGGTAATCCAAATAATGGTAGGGATATCGATAATAGTAATAGAGGTAGCAAAAATAGCGCCAGTAAGACTGCTGATGATAATAATAGTAGTGGTGGTGGTAGTAATGACAAGTGTGGTAATTATATAATAATAATAATAATAATAATAATGGTGGTAAAAAGAATAGTAATGGTAATGATGGTAATAGTGGTAGTGATGGTGATGGTGGGTATGATAATAGATATGGTGGTAGTAGTGGTGGTAATAATAATAATTATAATAACAATAATGGTGACTACAAAAGTAATAATAATAAATTAATAACAGTAATTATAGTAGTATTAGTGGTAGTAGTGATGGTGGTGGCAATTGTGGTAATGTTAATAGTGACAGTGGTGATAGTGGCGATAATAGTTAATTTAGTGGTGGCAATGATTGTAATAGTGGTAGTAGTGGTAGCAGTAGTCATAACAATAGAGATTTTTTATTATGGTAGTGATAGGGATAGTAGGAGTGGCAGTGGGGGTGGTAGCAATAATAACATGGGTAACGATAATCATAATGTAATAATAAGAAGCAATTAAAAAAATTTAAAAAAATTTTAACTACTGCTAACGTATTAGGAATGGCTATGGCTAGTAGGTAGTGATCGTAGGAGCTGCAATAGCAATGATATTGATAATATTTGGAATGGTGGAACAATATTTAATTAGAATACCAACAGGGTAATACCCCCGGTTTTAACTATACAGCTATATCAGATGCACCTTTTTTATCAATCTCCCGCCTCCCGACTTTAGAACCTCCAAAATTAGGTAACCCCATACATAGGAGAACCAGCCTCGTAGTAATGGAATGAACCAGCATAGGATCATGTCTTGCCTTCATCCTGAGCTTTTGTCTTCTGTCAATGCCGTCTGTCGCCGTATAGGATCTCCCAGGGGAACCTAGGAGACCTTAAACCCGGAGAGAGGGAGAAAATTCTCATCCTCCCTTTATATAAAATGTTGAAAAATACCTTTAAAAAACTCCAGATCTACTCAAAGTCCTGTAAAGTAGATAGATCTAGATCTCATGATCCCCAGACCATGTATAGGATCTAGATCTAGAATCCAAATTTCTTGACCTGAATACTTGCAAACATTAAAAAAATTAGTTCACACACACTGTTTTTTGTGTGTGTTTTTTGTTTGTTTTGGCTCAGAGTTTTACACATAATTATTGTTATAAAAAGGGCTGGGTTTATTCGTATGCGTGTACCAGTAGGAAAAACTTTTTATTAGTTATTGGTACTCGAGTACCAGTAAATTCGTACACGGGTACCAGTAGATTATTGGGTATACTGATAATTGTTTATTCGTACAAGGGTGCCAGTAGGCCAAAAGGTTTATGGTACACACTACACAGTAGACAAAACTGTTATTCACTTATACACAGGTACAGTAGAACATTACTACAGCAGGACTTTGGGTTCTAGAGGAAAAATCCTGTTGTAAGCAAGCCCCTGCCATGGTCATGCCAAGATAACACTACGGAAAAATCCAATTTTGTACACCTCCCTTTTTTAACAATAAAATTAACCACTTATTCATAAGAATTCCGTCTTCAGTTCATTGCTTCTTTTTTAAACATTTAAAATGCCTCCACCTCTCTTTCTCTCTATCAGTAATTCTCTCTTTGTTTTGTGAGTTCCACCTCATTCATCAGTGGCCTGACCAATCCCATCCCATGTTGTTGGTATGGCGTATATATCTAGTTTGTCTAAAGTACAAATTTTACACAAAGAAAACATACTAATGAAAATAAGAAAACTTTGAACTGCATCTAACAAGGAACATGTATCACAGTGTTGCCTGTACATTTGCAACTCTATGAAACATCAGTCACTATAAGGGCATATAAATTCAAACAAGGTGAGAGTAGACAATATAAGATGATGAATACTTAGAAATACAAAAGACTGCCAGCATTCACGAGTAATAATTTGGAGAAAATTCACAATACAGAGAACTTCAAAAACTCTGACATTTCAAAAGTAGACTGATCTGTCCCTTTTAACTGAGTCAATATTTAGGTGTAATTTTTATGTGTAAAGGAAACCAAAAGATGTATGCGTTTTTACAGTCTGCATTTTCTTCACCAGTTACAATATTCATGAATGTGAAAAATAATGCCTACTTTAATCATTTAATAGCAAGAAAACTCAGACACATACCTGTGACATCACTAGCTACGAAAAGTAAAAAAGAAAAAACAAGAAAATATTTAATGCAAAAAGGGGGCAGGGCAGAATTTTTTATAAAATAAATTCACACTTAAACAAAATACAAGAGTAGAAAGCAAACTTGTATCTTTTGGTTTTTGTCTGACACTCTTCTAATGGATTTGTGAATTAAAAAAAATGCTTCAAAGCTAAATCAAGTTTTTTTTAAACTGCTTTAGAAAACTCAAACCAATATGAATGTAGATATGTTACTGCATTGAACCAATATGAATGTAGATATGTTACTGCATTGAGAGCAACACTGAAATGAGCTTGTGTGTGGTGTAGAAAACCTGTGAACCAATAAATAAAGTGTTTACTGGTACCCGTGTACAAATAAATGGTTTTGTTTATACGTACCCATGTGCGAATAGTGTAAAAAAAAAGTTAATTAAAATTTTTGTAATGCAATGGAAAAGAAAGTCGGTGACATTGTTCAAATGTAAAAAGAAAAAAAAATTAAATGTTCTGCAGGTTTAAATTTCTAGATTAGATGAAAAAGTAAAAGTTGTTATGTAGAATATAGATCTAGATTTAAATATTATGATGATTTAGTTTCAAATTCAGTTGGATTTCTTCTTATTTTTAGTTTTAATGTTTTTCAAAATGTAATCATAATTGTATTTTCTCCTATCCTCAAATAGGCATATTACATCAGAGAAATTTATAATTGAACCTGTATCAGACGGTGAAAAGCGGCCCGATTTGTTGGTTATTGACAGAATTTCACAGGAAATCAATTTACAAAGTAAGTTTTGCATATTTATATTCTTTCCAAAGCGCAAACCTTTGGGATAACCTATCTGATGAAATGAAAAATGTTAATACATTAACACTCTTCAAATCTAAACTAAAAATCCATCTTTTTAAAGTTTCATTTTTAAATTAAAATTCAAACAAATAGACTATGATGCTGTAACATATAACTTAGCGGGCTATTGGTTTTAACTCGAACGCTGTTCTTACTCTTTTGCTATTCTCATTTTACACTAGCATTAGAACTTAATCTTTCAACCATTTCTGACCCTCTGTGATAGATCTATATTATTGTTTGATAAGATCAATGTGTTTAAAATATCCTTGTTTCTTAATTTTTAATAATATGTGTTTATGACAATTATTTGTGTATAACTTTGAGAACCTTTTATAAAATGTCTTTGCAATTTTTAGGTAATTGATTTGTGTGTGTAAATGCTTCTACATGACTCTATATAATAAACACTTTAGTGATTGTGTTTAAAATGTTGTCAAGCGCTTTGAGCTTTGCAAAGGGAAAGCGCTCAATAAATAAATATTATTATATATTTTTTTTTATTAAGTTTTAACTTTAACTGATTAACTGCGCTGAGCTGCTCACACAAATCTGATTGCAGAGTTGATCAGTTTAAAACTGTACTTAAATTGTGTTTTTTTTTTATATGTCTTTTCACTTGAATTTAAAAATCAAATATACTGCTTTCTATCAAAAACATTTTTTTCATTATCAAAATTCAATTTATACATAGTGCCTTTTTATACCTTTTTTTTATCTGATCAGGCAATGATGATCAGATTCCTGCATCAGCAATCTCCAAGAATATTTATGGAATTGTTGGCATTTTGAGACTTGTGGCTGGTATGCATTACCAACATTGAATATAATTTAATGTAACATTTATTGTGTGACTGTTCTAGAGATGCAATGCATTGATTGTCTCCAAAGTACTGCTAATAAACTATAGGCTTTAACAAATTTATACACTTTTACTGGGATGAAATTGCATATATAAACTTTATCATAAAGCTTTTTATCTTCATTTATGTTTTAGGACCAAAAATTAGTAAAATTATAATCCCTTTTTTTCTAATAAGAGTTTATCAGCAATATATTTAAAAAAATGCATATGCCAATCGCTCAGGAACATTTCTTACAGAAAAGTCTTACACATAGTAGTAGTAATTTATTTCAAATTTATATTTATTAATTTTATTTAAAAATCTCTATAAACCTGAATGAATAGATATCTGTGAGAGTGGAATTTTTTGCTTGGCCATAAGTTGGGGCGATTTCTTTTGAGGGGTATTTTTTTTTAATCGCAATTAGCTTTTCTTTTTGCTCTTATTCTTGAATCCTCTATTTCTCAGGTCCATATCTAATTTTGATAACTCAGAGACAAAGTGCTGGAGCTATTGCTGGTCAACACATATGGAAGGTTGTAAAAACAGAGGTGATTTCTTACAAGCGCTCTCTGACTCATCTAACAGAGAGACAGGTAGGCCGCACTTCAATAAGAGAGGTCAAGGAGATTCTCTGAATTAGTTTTAAGAAACTTTTTAGCTTTTCAATATGTATAACTATATTTGCTTACCTCTAGTATCTGCAATATTTATTTTCTGAAAAAGAGGTGAGGGTTATTGTTTTAAAACAAATGCGTAGCAGTTGGAGCAATTTTTAGTTTTGAGATATAAGACAAAATAGGCTGTTTTTCTCAGTCTTGTGTCTGTTTTGAATGGAATTTTTCAATCTTTATGAACAAAACGAACAAAAATGAACAGAGACATTTAAAAAGTCAATAATAATAATACATTATTAACCAAATTAGTTTAAAATGAAGCTAGGGTGTTGGGGGTGGGGAAGTTGGGCCTTGTTTGTTTTGACAATATTTTTTTTATTTCTTTTCTTATCTTTCTCTGCCTTCCCCCACCTTTTTCTCTCAGCTTTCCAAGCAATGTCCATTACTTATCTATTTTCAATTTCTGATAAGAAGCAGCATGCTCTACCTTTGGACCACCTGATATCCGAATGGACACAGTGATTAAAACCTGCATATTTGAGGGTGTATCTGTGTTACCCTCGATGTATGGCTATCACATTTTGATTTTCACTCTTGAGAGATCATTTGTCTATGTTAACTCCATCGATTGAAAAAAACAAATTCAGAAATTATTGTGATAAACCCAAATATCCTAACTTCTTGAAAGTTTCTTTAGACAGAATCAACAGAAATAACTAACATTTTTAAGGTGAGGAACCCATTTAGACTTTGAGATAAGTGAAAAGGCAATTTATTTATTAACTGTTTATCTCATGACTACAGGTGGCTCTCAACAAAGCGTACCTGGCCCTGCTGGATGTAATGCTCAACACAGAAAGTTACTACTACTCTACTTGTTACGACTTGACACACACGCTTCAGAGGCTCTACAACACTAGTCCAGATTTCCAGAGCCTTGGCCTCTTTGAGAGAGTAAGTTCTCTTCAGAGTTAATTAATAATGCAAAAAAATGTTGTGCGACTACCATCAAAAGGGCCTATAATTACTGGTACTATAGTATATTTGAATAGCAAATTCAGTAAGTCATGTTTAATAAGGAGTCATTTTCTTCCCATCAGCAAGTCTTGTTTATGTTTAAAGAGGAATGGTGTGCACGATTTTAATTCAACCATGTGTATATTAAGTAATCTTTGATTATAGCTGAAATGAAAAAAAAAAAATCAAAGTTATAATACAGTGGTCCTAGAATATTGCAACATCAGATTCTACGAAACATCGGCTGTAATGAAGACTATCTGAGGGACAGTTTTTCCCCTTATATAAAGCCTATAATTTTTATGGTAGTTGGACCTAAGGAAGCGATTTAACGAAAGCCTAGGACGTAAAGAAGTACTGGACTCGAAAAGTGGTTGAAATTTTCAGGGGTTACAGCTATGAAAAACTCGGAAGTAGTACAGTACATGTGTAAAGGTCAAGTATGTGTCCAATTTGTAGAGAGATTATAAACAAGTATGCTCGACCTCCAAAGACTGACTGGTTGTGGGTGTGTATGTGTGCGTACTTAGTGATCAGCCGATTTAGGTTCCGTTTCGCCACTCCCTTCATAAGGTAAGCTTGCGCAAAGAGACAGAATTAAGTCTACTGTTGTGTCACTACTTTTGTTTCTGAAAGTGATGGATATCAGAGAAGCTTTGATACAGTGTGCATGTGATTTTCGCGTATGTCAGGAAGGGGAGGGGGAAGGGCAATGAATGGTCATGTTTATTGAGCATCCCACACCTCTCTCCCCGCATGCACAGAATCACTGTCACTGTGTCAGCCGTGTCTTTGAGTGGGACTGTGCTTAGTGCAATTCCATCTCAGTCTCGGCCCAGCCTTGACACGCAAACATTTCGAGTTCTTTTAATTTTGTTCTTAATTTTCAATGAGCATGGCATCGAAAATACCTTTCCTTTGAAGGTAAATTGAAGTTCACAATGGAGGTAAAAAGGGCAGAACCCAATTTCCCCCCCCCTCTCTCCCCCCCCCCCCCCCCCCTCTCTCTCTCCCTCTCTCCCCCCATCTCTCTCTCTGTCTCTCTCTCTGTCTCTCTCTCTCTCTCTCTCTCTCTCTCTCTCTCTCTCTCTCTCTCTCTCTCTCTCTCTCTCTCTCTCTCTCTCTCTCTCTCTCTCTCTCTCTCTCTCTCTCTCTCTCTCTCTCTCTCTCTCTCTGTTTCCCTCTCTCCCTTCCCTTCTCTCTCATTATGTTAACCGGACTGTGCTAAAGCTAGATCTAGTTTAGTCACTTATCTCGATTCCTGTCAACTGGAAAACAAACTTTTAGATGCATTGCCACAGCAGAGTGCCTGTATCTAGAACAGTAGAAGAGGTGGAGGGCAAAGAATATCGCTGCTGTGCATGGTCTCTCTCAGAACTTGATCTACGGACGTGTATAGCATGTGTGCGCTGTACCGCACATTTTTGCAAACACTTTGTTAATGTTTGTTAATCAAAATGTCACAAACACACACACACACACACACACATAGGCCCGAAAGATCCTATATCAGCTCTTGGTGCATTTATCTGGTGAAGGTTGGAATTGCATAATTACTTGGATTCATTTATGGGGGCATAAAATACCGACGATCAAAGATATATATATCTCTCTCTCTCTCTTTCTCTCTCTGTGAAATCTCAAAGTTTTGGTAATTTAAATCAGTTGCTATTTGTATTTTTAATGGGTCATAAAGTCACTCCTAGGATATGGAAACTGTCAACCAGCATTTCGTTATTTATTTTCTTTTATATATCCCTAAGTGTATAGTTACTTGAATTGGGTGATTAGTTGCGGTGGTAAAATGTTCAAGAATTTTTTTCAACCCCCAATCCTGGTATCACCCCTGTGTCTTTTCAAAAACATTTTTTCTATCATTTGTGGTATAAAATCAGCCAAGTGATTAAGAAGAAAAAGATTTTGCTTTTAGAGGCAGGCTAATAGTGTGTAAGGCTAGGCAAGTCAATTAGAAATGACTTAAACCAAACTTTATTGCTGTATGTTTTCTCTCTAAACCTAGAGGATCTTAAACTATTACTATGGAATCTGAGTAAGATGTTTTCTGTATTCTTCAGGCTGATCAAAGGTTTGTGTGGAATGCCCATGTCCTTCGAGAGCTGGCACAACAACCAGAGCTTACACAGTTTTGCCTTCCTTTAATGCTTGGCAGTATCCTTTGATGCAATTGTCTAAGATTTTAAGGCTAAAAATTAACAAAAATTAATGCACATACTCCTCAAAATTTTAAGCATGAGGCAAGTTTTGAAGCAATCTTTTTGTTGAAATGAAGCACCCAATAAAATGAAGTCAGAAACTCATCAGGTGTGATAATATTTATGTTTAAAAAAAATACACCTGTGTAGCATGAGGCAAGTTTTGAAGCAATCTTTTTGTTGAAATGAAGCACCCAATAAAATGAAGTCAGAAACTCATCAGGTGTGATAATATTTATGTTTAAAAAAAATACACCTGTGTAGTTTTAGCTGTAATGCTAACTTGTCCATGAAACAAATATATATTATATATTCCCAGCCTACTATTTGTTCCTCTTCTGTCATGAATTTGGAGATTTCACTTACTCCTCAGAGCAATGCAATTTGAACTAAAAATGGGAAGTGAAATTAATCAATTTGAGAGAATGCAGTTTTTTATTGCCGTTTTCCCCCCCTTTTTTTTGTATCAAACCTAACTATATCATTTTTTTTTCTTCACAATTTCATTTATTTTTCTTTTCTAGTATTTCACTTAACTGTACCACAACCAGATGTGAGCATTAATACCAGCACTATAAATAATCGTCAAATCTTCTACATCTTAATATCCCGGCGTTGCATCTATCGAGCTGGTACACGCTTCAACGTGCGAGGAGTGGACATGCAAGGTCATGTGGCCAACTTTGTAGAGACTGAACAAATTCTGCAGTATGATGATTACATATGTTCTTTTGTCCAGGTAAGTAATGCAAAACATATATATGCAATGTTCTTTATTTTTTTAATGTCGTTCCCAGACGTGAAAAAACTTCATTTTTTTTTTATTATTAATATTTATTCCTAAATGAATAAATAGTCATGGAATAAAATATTTAAAAAAAACTGTCAGCTTACATTTCAGATTTATCTACCAAAAATCTTCGTTGCAAGGACTTTGAAGTGGAATGAATTATTTCAAAAACACTTTTAAAAGCTAGTGTAAGTTTCTACCTTGACTGAGGTATTTTGAACTCTTGAGATCAGAGCATCTGCAGTGTGCGGCCGGTAAAATCATAAAAAATGACAGATAACGAAAAAAATACCCTCTTTCCATTTATTTCTCGAAAATCTACGTCAAAAGATGGATTGGACATGAGGGCTTAAAGAGTGAAAAGTGCAGTTTTTTATGTCCTCCGTGTATTTTTGTAAGATTGTGTCAGACTCTTTTGCTCTTTTATCACTTTCTCTCATTTTAAGACAAGAGGGTCCATTCCCATATTTTGGAAACAGAAGGCAAATTTGAAACGTCTTCCAAACCCAATCGTATTGGACACAGATCATGTAAGTGCTTTCTCTGCATGCTCTAACTTAGTAATAGTTGCAAGTCGCTAAGTTGGGTAAAATCATATTCAGACATTTTTTGGTCTGCTTAAAATGTTTTTCTATTATTGGTAGTTATATTATAGGAGCTATTATGGACACAATTTTCAACTTATTAGAAAGCTATTCACTGGAGCTTTCACAATACTATATACTATTTGTTAAAGTAAGGGTTAAATCTTTGAATTCATGTTTACAATATGGGCATACCTGGATTATAACTGTGTCAGAAAAATACAGTAATCCTCTACTTTCCTTGTTCTACATTATTTGTAATGTGCATGAATATATAACAGTTTTAGTGTAGGAATTTCTTGTGAGTAAATCAGCTCCTTCCTTTTTAGATTAATAACTTATTTCTGTTTACCCTATTCTAGCTGTCTGGATTCCAGAAGCATTTTGATCATCAGATTTATACGTATGGTAACCAGGTCATCGTTAATCTAGTAAGCAGCATTTGATGTTGAATATCAATATTAGGTATCATGTAAATTATCTTACTAATAATTTGTGAGTCCAAATTTGTGTAATTAATTTACAGAGTTTCATTTCTCAGTAATGTTTGATGTAGGAATATTCTTACTTGTTTTTTTTTCTTTAGATGTTTTTTTAAGCTGTTTAAATGAAATTAAACAAAAAAAAAGAAAAGCTAGGTGTTCAAGGAAAGCTTCATCATCATCATCAGATCCAATCTTTCTGTAATCAATTTAATTTTATTTTAAGATGTAATTTCATATATTTTTTAACCCGAGTAAAGATAGTTATTTTGTATATAAATGTTTAAATCACAATTGCAACCCTTAATCTGTCAAGCAACGTTTGGTACGACCTGTTGGATTTTACATTTGGATATTCTTTTCTCCAAGATAAATCAAGATGGATCCGAACAATGCCTTGCGAATACTCTTTCCCAGGTTGTCACCTCTGCGCAAAACAAGAATATACGGTCAGAAGCCCTGCTTTGAATTTTGTCTCTTGAACTTTGTATAAAAAGAAAAAAACATTGATTATATATAAGTAACTGTTATTAAATGTAGGAATTTTGATATATTGCATACAAGGGTTTTGGCAAAGTATCTATGTTGCACACAAAAATTGCAAGTACTTAATTAAAATTTATCTCCTTTATCATCAGTCGTTCCTGTCAAATTATAGAATTTTCTCTTGCTGAAAACTTTTCTTTTTAGATATGTGAAAAGAGGTTTTTATTGTTTTATATGTGAATTTTTATTGTACCAATCGTTTGTTTTAATGTTTAGATATGAGCCGTTTGACTTCCACAAGGAATGCAAGAAGATGCGCTGGGATAGGTTGAATATTCTTCTTGATCGCCTAACACCAGACAGAAAACAATTTGGGTAAGTCTGAACACAAAATATGTTTCAGGAAAGGTGAAAAGCTATCGGTTAGAAAAGGAGCTTTTACTGAAAACCTACCTGTTTATCTTATGAGCCAGCATGTTTGATAAGCATTCAACTCATTGAAAACTTTAAAATACTTGATGCCCTCAGAAATAAACAAATAAATCCAACTTACATAATACTAGAAAACATTTACAAGAATGCTTTAGTTAGGTTCCATCTAGACAATTATATCAGAGAATCGAAGGTTTTTTGTATCACCCAAGCTGTTTACAGCAGCCAGGGAAATCGCTCTCCAAAAAGCGGAACTGACACATGACATATTTTCTGTAACTTACCAGCTGTTAACTATGAGAGAGCTGAATGCCGCTTTCTCCCACAAAAGTGTGATCCTTTTTTTGAAAAAAGTTTTCATGGTTATAAAACTTTCAGTCATCTCCTCTGGTTCAAAACTCATTTGTGTCTTTGTTTTTCCTCTAGATATTTCATGCAACATCGCAACCAAGTGGTCAAGACACAGTCAGGGGTGTTCCGCACCAATTGTGTAGACTGTCTGGATAGAACCAACGTAGTGCAAAGTCTTCTGGCCAGTCAAATCCTGCATGAACAATGCGTGGTAGGTGTCAAAATCACTGCTTGTGCTGTTACTTCGGGAGTACAAACCCAGGTTCTAATATGACTTCTATTGTGAGGGATCACAGTTTTCCGCGGATCCGTGATTTTCCTTAACAGCAACAATTTCTGCGGATAATGTCTGTTCATTAAAAAAACGAAAAAGTGTGAAATCAAGGCGACGCTGCTTTCCCTTTCAAAATCGAAGTACCTTTATTTTGTCCTGAAGTGTCTGAAGTTTTTATTATTTTTTAATCGATACGCATTTCTTTGTTAACTATCGGTAGTCTATCGGGATGATCAACAATAGCCTATCAATTGATCATGGTTTGTTATTGACTTAATTAGACCATCTGTATATCCTTACCATCTGACTTACCGTAGTTTCCAACAATGGATAGATCAAGATCTAGAATAAAGTTTGTTCTATTTTTAAATTGAAGCGTGTGATCTTACTTGATCAATACACCAGCTTTGTTATCTTTCATGCGCTCAGATGTGATTTTATAAACAAGTAGACAAAACTTAATCTTTAATCTAGAGTATCATCGCCAGCCTCCCGAACTTTGGGACTCTTGATCCAGATCTAACAGAGCGATTATCAAGTCCTAAGAGTTCTATTTAGTAATTCTATTTTTATATCTAGATCTGCATTTTTTAACTGTATACATTTAGCTCTCTTACGTTTTTAAAGGAATTTCAGGGGCAATCTGTGATAGGCTATTGAAGACTAACCACTAAGTCGTTTTATTAATGCAGTTTTCATTTTTATAAAAGGGTGACGACTCCGTTCATTTCGTCATAATTAAAAACGGGTTCACAAATAAAATGTCTGATATATATAGAGAGAGTAATTAAAGGCTATATTTGAAAGCATTAGACATGTCAATAACATGTACAGGTCTAAAGGTCTAACAAGCTTGATATTGTATAATAAGTCAGGAATGAGATAAAACAGGATGACTGAAATGAATATGTGGATAACAGAAGTGTCTCTTGGCAAGCTTCATTATTTCCATTTACTGGTTAAACCAAGCTTATAAGAACATTGGTTTGGGTGTACAAGGATGACGATTTGATGAGCTGTCGGAAATCCGTTCAAGATATACGGTAAAGTTCAGGGAATGGAAATTTGTATTCACTGTATTCCCTGTATTAAGTCTCATCCCTCATAGAAATGAGTTGTAGCAGTCATGTCACTGTCTGGTACTGGTAGATATCAGCACTGCTGGTAGCAAGGGGATAGACTAAATACATCTTCAGCCTATAAAGAAAGTCTTTTGTCCGACACTTAAATAAAATAATTATTCCTTAAATGTAAAGCTTTCTTCTTTTTCTATACCTCTCCAGACAGTAGGGATCTTGGGCCCTGACCAAGACCTGAAGAGTCAAAAGGCGTTTGATACTTTGTTTAAAAATGGTAAGAACTTACTTAGATATGTCTGTATTTGGAAAAGCAAACTGATCAATGTAATAAAAAACTCAGAATGTTAATGTGATGAACAATCAGAAATCATGTTAATAAAGAAAAAATTCAAAAACATTGAATTTTATTTTCCTACAATTTTTTACTATTTTTTTTACTATTGCTGTAGAAAGACATAGCACAATGTATTGCATGAAGTCTGTGAATAAGCTATCTTGTTAAAGTTGGATTTTAAACAAAAATAAACTTCGAAATTTCTGATGTAACTGATTATTTGGAAATAACAAGATAACATCTTTAAATTTTATTATTATAAATACTTACATGAGTTTGCCAGTTTTTTTTTTTTTAAATTTTTGAACGGTGTCCTTAGAGGTTACTATAATTTATAATAGCTTTTAAATGAGAATTTCAGCAGAAGGATATATATGCAACATAGGTATTGCAGCATTCATGAGTGTAAGGGGCAGTGGAGATCACATGTAGCAACATCGGGCTCAACGAAATTGACTGGGTGCGAATGTGTATGTGTGCGTACTGAGTGATCTGATTACGTTTCCGTGCGACCATTCCCTTCACCTGGTAAACTTGCGCAAAGAGATAGAGCTATCCAGCACAGGTGTCCAAGGGAGGGAGGTGTAAAATCATTGTTTGAACTCTGTCGCCTATGCTGCCTGGCAGGCGATGACAGGCCATTCTGCCAGCTTTCATTGTGCCGCTCGACATAGCCAAGTGCGCCTCTGTCTCTCTGTCTGTATCTGTCTCTGTGTTTGTCTCTCTCTCTCTCTCTCTCTCTCTCTCTCTCTCTCTCTCTCTCTCTCTCTCTCTCTCTCTCTCTCTCTCTCTCCCCTCCCCCTCCCTCCCTTGCCCCCTCTCGATCCTCCTCTCCGTAACAATAGGAAAGCAAACTTTGTTCATATGGGTTTGGCTATCTAGAACAGTAGAAAGGTCGGGGGGGGGGGGGGGTGCATATAAATATGCTGCTTTGCATGGTAACGAAATCTCGGACGTAACGAAGTTTTGGAGTTGGCCCATGGAATTCGTTATATGCGAGGTCCACTGTATTTTACTCAATTTAAAAAAAAGTTGTTAGCTGCTCATACCAGGGTAGTGCATGTATAATCCTGATTATTTGAGGTCAAGGAAAAACAAATGGTAAGAGTGGTTCTGTATAATACATGTTGCTGGTTTTTAACTTACACCGCCACTCAAAGGGGGAGAAGGAGGTAGAGGAAGAGCAGGAGGGAGGAGAAGGAGAAATAAGGAAGAGCAGAAGGGAGAAAGAGCAGAGGGAGGACAAGGAGGAGCAAGAGAAATTCAGAATAGGAGGGAGGGAGGAAGATGAATGGGGAGAAAGAGCAGGAGGGAGTTACAGCAGAGGGAGGAAGAGAGGGAGAGTAGAGGGAACCGGAGCAGCAGCGCAGACATAAACATCTAATAGCCTACTATTCCTTTGAAATGGTGTGTGTGTGTGTGTGAGAGAGAGAGAGAGAGAGAGAGAGAGAGAATCACCATTGTCGGGTTTAGTTACAGGGTTTTTTTTTCACCCATGAATGGATAAGCTTCAAGGAAACCATATGGTTCAGAAAAAAAAAATCAATAAATTAATATTTTGAAAAACAACCAACACAGATTAAATCATAAAACACAAATGGAGGAACACATGTTGGTTTTTATCTTATAGTTGGAAGCAATAGAAAGAAGTGCAGCCTGGGTGTTTTTCACCTACATGTGGCAGTGAAGAAAAGCACAGCTTTTTTTTTTTTTAATTTAAATTAAAATCTACAAAACTGACATTGGCACGAGAGAAAGTATCCAGAGATTTAATTTTTTAAATTTTATTTTTGTGTCTCTAGTATGGGCTGACAATGCTGACATCATCTCAAAAGAATATGCAGGCACTGGGGCTCTCAAAACTGACTTCACAAGGTATGGCTTCTTCTTGTCTTACAATCAGGGATGCCACAGTAAACAACTTTTGATCAGACTGCTCACTAGTGAAAAGGCCTCAATTTCTGTTCTAGACCCATATTAATAAAAGGGGAAAAAAATCCCCCCATGATTATTGGCATATATATATGTATATATATACACACGCAAAGCTCAAGGCCTGTAGATTACATTTTTTATTAGTTTAAGGCATAATATGCATCTTATAATTTTCTTAATGTTTATACTTGTAGATCATGTGAGGGAAAAGTGAGCGTAGGTGCCATTGCGAGGTCTGAGAATTTTCAGATTTTATAGCTTGTTAGTATTTCTTTGGTGGCATCCCTATACAATACAACAATTTTTTTTTTTTGCTTTGGTGGTCCACATTTTGGGAGATATTTTATTAATTTTTATTTAACCTGATCTTGTTTTAATTAACTGAAATTGGTACTTCGTTCTTGTTGGCGTCCGTCTGTCTCTGGCGTCTGTGTAGTCTTTTTGCCTCCCACAAGTCCTCTCTTTTTTTTTTCGTACAGCTGCATTGCACTCTTTACTGTGAGCCGCCAATGAGAGGTTACTGAATATAGTGGAGACCACGTAGGTGAAGTCTTCCACCACCTCCAAGGTGTGGTCGCAAATTGATATTCAGGGTAGGCTTCTCTCGTCTTGGCCCATGATTTTAGTATTCTTAAGGCTTATCGTCAGTTCAAACTCATCGCATGCAAGAGCGAATCGATCGCTGAGTCACAGAAGGACTTCCTCAGAATGTGAGGCCAGAGCAGCATTGTCTGCAAACAGCATCTCCCTGAAGAGGACCTTGCGGACTTTAGTCTTGACAGGCCAGGTTGAAGAGGCTTCCGCCAATGCGAGTGTGGATATAAATGCTGTCTTCACTTTGGTCAAATGCAAACTGCAGCAGGACAGAGAAGAAGATGCCGAAGAGCTCAGAGCTAGAACACATCCTTCTTTCACACGGCTCAGGATGGGGAAAGGTTCTGATGATGAACTGTCATACTTGACAGTGCCACTCATGTCTTTGTGGAAGGAGACTACCAACTTTAGAAGCTTGGGAGAACATCCAATCCTTTGTAGTAGCGTAAAGAGGTCATTTCTGCTGACCAGATCAAACGCTTTCGTCAGATCAATGTAGGTGAGGTAGAGTGCTTCAATTTTGACGGCACTTGGCCTTCTCAGTGGAGTGTCTCTTGTACTCGAGCAATGCGGTGGGATAGCTGAGATTGCTGGCTCTACTTTGGTGATATTTGCCTCAAACCAGGCTGGGTTTTTCTTCTCCCACTTGTCGAAGGTGTCCATGGCAGAGTTGTAGATGGCCTCATGGAAATGTCCTCATCTCTCGTCTGCTGTATTTGTCGGACAGTCTTGAAGGGCCTCCTGACATGAGTTTGCGAAGTGCACGAAGACATCAGTGTCAGAGGTTAAAGCTCTATTGATACGAGGCCGTCCTATCTGCTTAGAGTTGTGAATCTGGTTGGGTTAAAGGGGGATTTTGGCTGTGACCAACGTAGGTTTGGTGTGGCAGTCGGCTCTGTAGTAACTGCGTGTGTTGCAAACGCAGTTTGTGAGGATGAATCCAGTGGCGTGGTCAAGGGTGGCACCAGGACACTCTGTTCTGGTGCTTTGAGGAAAAGAAAGTGGAGTGACGCACAATTCGTAGAAGGAACACAGCTCGAGTAATCTCTGCCCATTTTTGTTCAGCTTGCCATCACCTGAATGGTGATCTGCAGTTCCTTATAAAACTCATCCTTCATCTGGGCACTGGCAGTGTAGACACTCAGGATGGTCTCTGGGCCCAATTAGCTGGAGAGGCGGAGAGAGAGAATTCTTGGCGTGCCTTGGGAGGCAGGTTCAGCCGCAGACAGCAAGCTATTTTTCACTTCCAGTCCGATGCCATGTACACGTGGCTCCTCAGGTTCCTTGCCCTGCCTGAAGAATGTGTAGTCCTGTTCTCTAAGACCACTGCTGGATGCAAGCCTGGTCTCTTGCAAGGCCGCAATGTCAATTTTGAGTCTCTTGAGCTCACAGTTGATGATTTCTGTCTTTCTTGCATCATCAATTTGTTGTAGATCGTTCGAGAGGTCAGGAAACATGGTCCTTACATTCCAGGTTGCCAGTTTCAACGCTGGCTGCAATCTTCTCTTTCTTTTTGTTTTGCCTGGTACAGAGTTAGCAGTCTGCTTTTTGGTTATTGTTTTAAGCTTCAAGCACCCATTGAAGCAGGCAAACCGTGACGGGTCAGCACTCTTCCCCCCTCTCGACCTCACTGATCTGGTCCAAAAGAAAGCAGAGCAGTACATTTGGCACTTGGTTGGCTTAAAGAGTTCCTCCTCTAGGCCAGCTGCCTGCCAAAGCTAATGAGTCTCACCTACCCAATTGATGAGGTTGCTGAACGATTTTTTTCTAATGATAAGGAATTGTATGTAGGACAATTTTTCTGTACACTATCAAATTGTTTTTACAATAGATGCTAACATGATAAGTATTGACCTTTCAACTTCAAAAAGAGACTCAAATTTAAATGGGAGAAAGCACATCGTTTAACTTAATTCCTGGAGCCTGTGAATATCAAAATGAAAATATAAATTTCCTATCATAGTTTGCTCATATTATCACCCTGAAACTGCACAGAAATGTATTTATTTATATAACTTCCTATCTAAAGTGTAAACTTTTATAGAAAGATTCAAAACGTGCATGTAAACTAAGGTAAAAGTTGATACTTAAGGTTAAAAGGATGGCAATTTTATGTATTTAAAATTATCTTAGGGAAACTTTGGTAGTTGGAATTGGTCTTTAGCGGAAAAAAGAAGTTAGTACCTTAAGGGAGGGCTATATTATGCTCATAGAATTTTTTTTAATCTATGATAATATTTTGATTAATGTATCGTCTTATCTATTGTGTTGAAGAGAACTCAAAAGTCTTCAAAAACTTGTCACTGATTTTAAATCACAAATACTTTTTCTCTTCCTTATACTTTTTATGAACGATCAGGACAGGACAGCGAACAAAAATGGGAGCTTTGCAAGATGGTTACAACTCCGCTGTACGCTACATCAAAAACAACTTTCAAGATGGCAACCGCCAGGTTAAAAATTTCATTTGGTTTAAATTATTAAAAGGAAATAAACTAAAAAGTTATTTTCATGAAGTTGTGTCCACTATACTGATAAAGAGTTAAAAAGATGAAGCCCAAAGAGTTTATCTTTATAAAAAGCATGAACATGATTTTTAAGTTATATGGTTTCAAAAAGGTGGAGATTGATATAGACCTTTTTGGACATGTTGAAAACATTAAAACATTCTGGTGAGGTTATATAATTTTGGCTAGCAAAACATTCATTCCAAATACAAAGTTAGGATCTTCACATAAACAAATTGTCTTTATATGTGATTTTAGGATGCAATAGACCTCTTTCTGGGAAACTACATAGTTGAGGAGAATGAGGGTCTTACTACTAAGTCCCCTTATGAGGTAGACAGGGATTGGAAGTACTATGCGGTGAGTATTTTAATAGATGGAATTAACAGTATTGGTTGTTTTGTTTTTTTTTGTTTGGGTTTTTTTAATAAAGATTTTTCCTCTTTATTGATAGAGGGGCAAATGGGAAAAGCGTGAGGTCCATGGTGTGAAACCCAAGATTGGTCAAAAATATATTGGTCCAAATTAATCTCCTACTGGTTTGGTCGGTGTTGGTGTTGGTATAACATGACTAGCTGAGACAGGAGTCCAGGTCTGCCTGTTTTGTCTCTGTATGACAGCATAAATGATTTTCAGATTTTAGTCTTGGGACTTGTCCACAATATAGCCAATATGGTACTTATGTTGGCTGTTAAGCAACCAATTTAACTCAACTTTGTGTTGTATGCATAGTACTGTTGGGCTAAATACTTTTTGTTTGTTTAGTATACCCATTTCACTCATAGTAAGGCTTTGTATGTGTTATAAAATTAGAAACTTTCTCTATCCAGGTCTTAATTTTAAGGCTATGAGTATAATACAGTGCAGTCCACTAGATTTGAAACCGCCTAAAAAATATCAGTTTGCATTATTCAAAATTTTAATTATCAGTTCATTGATAGACATGTAGCCTTCATTGGAAACTTTAAACTCCTAATGGCATGTTCTTTGATGATGCTAATTTAGTGCATCAAGGTTGCAGATTTATTACTAGGATTTTAATTAAGAAAGTTATGCTTGAGGAGGAATGGAATTTTGTAAAAAGGCCTTTGTCTCACCTCTCTAATAGTTCTTCCAAGTCTGTGTAATTGACATGCCATCATGTGAGAGTTTGGAATTAACTGACTTGATCCATCCAGAGTTCAAATAATGAACAATGTTTTTATGGTGCAAAGACAGAAAACATTTGTTATCTGTTTACAGTTTGAATGAAACTAAAAATGAAACTGGAGGAATTCAAAGAAATAACAGTTGCTATAACTATCTAGCTTGTTTAACAATATGATGGATAAAATACTGTGGAAAAAAAGAAAAAAAGGGGGGGGGGGATCTTTTTGCTACATTGCCATACTGTTAACAATCATTTCTTATATTTGATCGATTTGCCTGCTTTTTATTTATGCAGGTACCAGTGATCTTCATAGTTGCATTCTCGATGTTTGTAGTCAGTGTGCTTCTTCCTGATGGTAAGTCTTGTAATAGTTGTATCCGATCTTGTTTTATTTTTGTCTGCGTCTGATTGTATTGATATGTTCTTTTTAGTTGATATAGGCGCTGAAGGAACAGCTGTAGCACAGAACAAAATTTAATGGTGAATAATGGTGGTTTTTTAACAAATAGTTTGAGCGAAATGCTCAAGAGTCAGGACTTATGCTGTTTTAAGATTCAATCATTCATTTATAATTTTTTTCTATATTTTGGGGGTTCATTTTGTAAAAGTAACGAAGCTGCAAAGTTGGACTCAAAAGAAACGTTGCAAAATTATGACATACATGTAGACAGCTTTTCACCTCAATATTTGAAAATCTATAATAGCTTTCAGTTTTTTACTCCTAAGTGAAAATCTGAATCATCACGGCTGTTTGCCAGGGCTCATTTAGTTTCGCCCAGCCTGCCTCTCCACGATCGCATGAACTTTAGCCTAGTTCACCTCACAACCTCCTGTGGCTAAATTTAGACTTTCTGCAACCAAGTGTTTGTATCAGTATGTGCTCGAAGCAAAGCATTATTTTTGTCTTATTATCAACTTTTAATGATCAAATTATATTAAATACGCTGCATTATTTCCACTATTTGTTAATGTTCAGAAATAAACATCTGTGTAAAAAATACTCTTTATTATGCTGCAACAAACATTTTTAAATGCCTGCCTTTATTGCTTAATGGTGACACCTATAATGAAGACTATTAAAAAATCACCAATGTCTCTATAATATCGCATCCATCCCGAGGAGATCTGGATCAGGGGAGGGCACCGCCATCATCTACAAAGGCAGCATCAAAGCATCTTCTAAACCTTCAACCTCCCTAACCTCAAAATTTTCGTCTTTTGAACACTGCGAACATATTTTTTCCTCTTCGGGCGGACCATTACTATGTGTCTGTATGTACAGACCTCCTTACAACTAGAAGCAAAAACGGACAAAACAAGACTTCCAAAATAAATTTTTGGAATACCTAGATTGTATTTATCAAAAACAAAACGTTTTCATTATTGAATATTTTAACCTACATTTTGAAAAATAAAAGGACAGTGATATTAAAAGCTTTCATGATCTTATAAAAGTGTATGGGCTTAAACAACATTCGAACAAACCAGCACATAGACACAACGATATTCTCAACCTGATTTTATCTAGAGGTTTGTACCATCCTCTGAACTTTGTATTAAAAGATATTTGTCTATCCGACCATCATGTTATAACTTTTGAGGTGAACACCAGATATTTGTATATCAAACAATCAAATTATAACTTTTGAGGTGAACACCACAAAATCTAAGACGGAGAAATGAAAAATATTCTCAAGAAACAGCCAACAAGTTTAAAGAAACACTTATTTCCACGTTGTCTACCAAAGACCAACACAACAGTTTTCCTTCCTAAACACATACCACAAAAAGTAAGTTATAAAATAAATGTATGAAAAGATAAAAAAATAAATTTAAAGTGAATATTACACAAAAAAGAAAAAAACTTTCAAATGATAATAAAAAAAGCTATAAATAAAAAAATAAAATATAAACAAAATAAAATAGAAATGTATGAAAATAAAAAAAAACAAATTTTACCACACAAGGCTGCACCAGCTGTGCATAGGCACACTCCCTAATAAACGCTGCCATAACCTCTCAGATGGGATTGCTCCCAGGTGATTAATCACTGTCTGCCACCCGCGCGTAGCCACTGACTCGTCTCCTAAGAATGGACAGAGTTTCAGAGGGTCCCCAAACTAAATAACTGCTCAGCATTGGAGCAAACAGCCGTGTTATAGATCTTCCTTTGACCTAGCACTTAATTTATGCCCTGCATCTCTTTTCTTCCCCTTACCTTTGATATTATGCTCTTTGATCACAGAGCTACATTGTGTATTTACTTTTTACTGGTATGGGGTTTTGATTTTAATGTGACAGCGGTTAAAAAAAAAAGATTGTAAAAAAATTGACAGTGCGAGAACCATTGACATGAATCGATGTGTATCATGATCCACTCTCTATCTTCTCTCTCTCTCTGTATACCACTTGAACAGGTGGGAGGAGGCTAAAGAGAGTGAGTAGTTGCTGTTAATTCTCTGTTACCATTTCAAAATCAAAATTCCATCCCAGCTCATTTTGCCCAGTTTAGTTAATTCTTTTTCGTTCTTTTTATCTGCTGTGAGCAATTTTCAAATATATTTTTAAATGCTGACTAATCTCAAATTGGTTTTTTGTACTTTATATAACAAATAGGGTCTTCAACTTCCATTGATGTTTTCCATACATGCGAGAGTTCCCCCAAGTTCTTTTGATTTGGAATGCAAACTAACATAAAAGTATATTGAATAAGTTATTTTCACTTTCGTACACTTTAGTTTGTGCTTTGGTTAGGAAATATGGTGAGTCGAGGCACCTAGCTTTAGCAATGGTGTCTGATTTTGAAATAGTGGCCAATCTACAGTGAAAGGCATATCAGAACAGGAAAATTCACCTGTCTTGAGCCCGCATCGCATGGCATGATTTTCTAGTATCTCTGCACTTTGATGGACCTATAGGCGTCAGGTTTAGTTTTTGTCTATGCATGTAGATATGAACAGTCCTCAATAAATGGACATGTTTGCAATGCTTAGATCCTAGATTTATAAAGATTTTTTTATATTATTATTAATTATGTTTACTTTCATTTGAAACTTTAAAAAAAAAAAAAATCTTCTTTGCTGCAACTCTATGGCATTTTACTCTGCAGGAACTTTTTGTGCAGAACTACCACCAGGTGTCAATTTTTGTTTTTAAAATGTCTTAAATTTTATTATTTTGTAAAAATTCATAATATTGAACTGGGAAATTCACTGAGCACAGGTGCGAAACTGTTTGTACCAAATGGTAAAATTATATATAATTTATTCACACACATACAACATGATTAATAAATTAATTATTTATGGACCACAATATATAATGGTTTCTTATTGGAAATAGTTATGGTTATGTAGAATCTCATTGTTTCCTTGATAAGACTTGTCTGTTGTCCATACATCATAGTTAGGAAATAGTCTTATGATCCATAAGTTTCTTCCCTTTCAATCCCAACCACCAATACTTCCAAAACAACAACAAGCAAAAAAGCAGAATAAATGCATTAGTTCTCTCTGTCTTCCTATTTGAATCATCACATTTAATTGTATATATATATTTCCAATTCTGCTTCCAAATTCACGACTTTGATTAAATATTGATGTGGTGTACATTTTTATTGTATTTGATTTAAATAGAATCAGCAGTACAGTGATCCATGCTTTTAAATCTTTACCATTTCCTACTGCATTAATTTAACACATGCAGAGCATCAATCATTGCTTGATTGCGGTATTTAGACATAATTATTTTGTATTACTGTACATGTATTAACTTCATGGATTGTGAAAGTAAAGATATGAAAAGGGAAGGGGTAGATATGTCATTCGTTAGAGCGTTTGACTGGCTATCAGGAGATTTGAGATTTGATTCAGAATGAACCAAGTCAAGAGGTGATGAGATAGTACCTCACTAGCCTTAACCTGGCCTTTTTTTTTTATCCTGACACCCGGTTAGACTTGACCATCTGTTCATTAGGTCTATATCATTTCAAACTGACAGGTATTGTGTATCATCCTGAATTTTTATGCGTATTCTCATTTCTCTGTGTTCCCTGTCATTTTCTAGTTTTGAGCCATTTAAAGGTGAGATGATATACATTTAACTTTACTTTTATATTCAAATTTTCTGGTTACCCATATCACTACACAGTTGGCTAAGTATTAGCTTAGTCTTTAACTAGTTCTTTGATGCCATAGAAAGTATAATGCATGATATAGTTTTTTAGGCCTTCTATGTCTTAATCATGTTAAATTCTTTTTTTTCTCCTTCCTCTGCTCAGAGCATCTGAGTGAACAGATGATGTACGTTCTGTTTTGGGGCATGGCCTCTGCGATGTCACTGGCAACTATCTTCATGTATGGTACAACCTTTGTAGATCAACCTCGACTTGCCATGGCCAAGTTCAAAACAGAATAGCTATATGGCACACCTGATGGAATATTCATCGTCTGACTAATAAACGCAGTCACTTGAAGAAACTTGTGCTAACCAGAACAATGCCACAGTATGAAAATATGGAGCTTCGTCAAGGCGGAAGAGGGAAAGGCATCTTTGGAACAATCTTATCATTTTTTGTTTTTCGATCTGCATTTGTAGTTTATGCATATTGATGTCTGTGACATTTTGATCAGTTAAGCAACTATATGAGTTTTTTTTTCTTTTCATTGGTTGTATATAGCTGCTCCTAATATAGAGGCATCATTTGTTGGGATAAATGTCAATCAAAATGATGTTGTGATCAAGAAGGCTACATTTATGAGGATAAAACGGCTGATTGAATTGTCACTGTCATCATTGCTTTTCCAGATGAATGGTTGCAAATTTTGTTCATTTGGAAATATCCATGTAGAAGCTTTAATTAAGTGTGGGACTATTGTAAATGACTTTCTGTTCAAGGGCAAAAGAAATAAAACTGGACAATTGTATTTGCATGTTTAACCCTTAATTTTAACCCATGAAGCGTGGTGCGGCAATTGACTGCCTCGCTGTGAAAGAACTACTGGTTCCACTCGCAGCTGCTTCACTGACTTAGCACCTCCCAACTGGGCACTGCGGGGTGCTGAGTAACTGCCACTGGTTGTGGGCCTTCATTCATCCTTTATTCCTCCATTTACTACCTTGTGGGAAACTCGTGAATTGGTGTACAGGCTCTTAAAGTCAACCAATGAAATCAATGAGTAGTTTGGAGGATTCTCAGCCTCCTAGTCATATTATCATGTTTATATTTTTGCTTGCTGTGCGCCCTTCTGAAGATGGTTTAGTTGACCTCTCTGTCACTTTGTCTTTTGCCAGGGATAAGGGGTAAAATATGTTGTCAGGGAAAGGGTTAAAAACTCTATTCCTTGTGCTAATAAAGTTTTCTTAAAGTGGTATAGCTTGCGACATTTCCAAAACCTAATTTGAATTTGTAAGTGTGAAAAACGTAAAGATGTAATTTGAATCAAGGGTAAAATGAAAGATAAAAACATTTATAAACGTTTCTTGTTATTTGCCAAAGCATGAGGAAAACCTGAAAAATATTGATGCCCACATAATTATGTCTTTTCAGTTTAGGAATCATGATCCCATGATTTTAATTTTACACTGATTCATTGAATTAGAAATATCAGATTTTAACAGATTTGTCACTATTGTTAATATTTCTTGCCTTTCTGTACAAAGAATTGGTGATGTTTGCCAACAATTTATATTTCTTATGTTTATTTTGAGATTGGAACTGTAAGAACGTTATACATATTCAATTGTGAGTGAAGGTACTGCAAAACAATGTATGTGAATCATATCAGCACTAGTACTAGTGGAATTTTTTAAGACAATCATTTAGGGGTGGTAAAATCACTGTAGTCCATACAATATTTTTATAATGAGCACTGTGAAATTATGTGGGAATTGGTATTAGTTTAGATTTGTAGTAATTAGTATCCCATTTTCATTCTTTAAAAGTCCTATTGAAATGGACGGGGAGCTGAATGGGTAATCTATATTTATAAAAATCAAGAGATATATTGTCAGCATCCCTTCTTGTAACATGTCTTTTTGATATATTATTGGTAAATGCAGGTCACTCTATTTATCTCCCTGTAACCTGGTTATAAATTATAAATTTTACATCACTTGCTTCATTTATATGTCGAGTTGTCCCTGTCTGTATTTTCAGTTTTCTACATGTATTTGTTTATCATCCTTGAAGTACACTTTGCATATAAACTTTAGTAAGTATTGTCCATACCTTGCACTTAATCTACATATTTGAGCAACACATGTACATTGTAATTTCTATACATTTTCTACATCTAAAGAAATGGGTCAGGGTTTGTCGGACTACATACAGTCAAGAGGCCTTTGGGAATAGCAGAAAGAGACAAATTTGTAGTATGGAAAGCAAAAAGCAAAGGATTTCAGAGAATCAAGGATACAACAAATCTAAAAGATGAGGAATCTTCACAACGGACATTTCAACTTCCATGGAACAAGAAGAAATAGAAAAGGGAGAAACATGGAAAGAATGTTTCGGGCAAGACTTGAGTGTAAGGTGGAAAATTGTCCTTTTTATGTAAAATATGATTTGCGTATTTCACAGACAGCGAGAGGTTTAGTAAATATCTTTGTATCAAAAGAAGAGCAACAAAATGAACAAAAGAGCAAACATTTTTATTTGTCTCCTTTTTAAAACTAAGCATGATCATGTTATAGTAGATAAATAGAGATAAAAATCTGAAGAAAGCAATATCCCATTTTGGAGATATACTTATTAGTTCATTATTTTTTTTTAATTTGATTTAGTAAATAAGTATGTTAAAATATACATGTACATCTAAATTACTAGAGCCAGTAAAAACCAGCTTGGCATCAGCATTCAATCTAGAATTAACTCCACCATTTTTCTACACTCATCACATAAAAAGGAGGGATGGATGTGCTTTTTAGGTTCCATTTCACAAGTTTTAATTTCTATTTCCTGAACATAGGCCTTGCTTCAAGACTAACTTGTGCAATAAAATCATAAATGATCACTCAAACTATGCACGTATGTGTGTGTGTGTGTCTGGGAGCAAGTAAATTTATATCCAGAAATGTTCTTAGTCACTGAGTACATGGTAACTGGTATTTATTTTTATCAGATAAGAGGTGACAGGCAAGATTTCACCAAAACATTCCTTCACAGTAAAGAAAAACTACAAATGCATATGCCAAGCAATTAGTAATTTATGTCATTTCCAAGAAGTACAGTGTTGAAGCTATGCTATGATCATTTAAATAAAATCCTAAAAGTAGAAAGCAATGTTGGCGCTGCTCCTTTTTTTTTTTTTTAAAGAACATACTTATTACTTTGGCATGTAATGAAATATAAAATTAATTTTAAGTTATGTTGTATTCTCTAACAGTAACATGTTTAGCAAAAAAAAACATTTTTAAATTATCTTGACAATTTTTTAGTTCTTAGTTAGAGCAACTTGTCTGTGATATGATGATACATCTTTCATGACAATATAACTTTTATAAGTAAAAAATGTCACACATGATTTCATCAAATAAAATACTGCAACATGATAATCATGATTTTTTTTTTATTTCAATGGTCAGACTTGTATGTGCATGTTTAATACTAGAATTCATGTAACAGCATTGAAATTTTCATGTTAACATTTTTAGACAAATTTCTCTCGGGTTTTTGTTTTTTTTTGTTTTTGTTTTTTTAATTCAGCCTTATTTGTTTTGAATATTTTGGCTAGTTTCAGTACCGGTACTCCGGTACATGTAAGTAGACAGCTGTTAGGGGGAAGGGGGTTGAAATTTTTATCAAACCAACAATTAAACTATTTGAAAAGAAGTTTACAAACCAGTTTTGGTTAATATCTCTTTATTAAACAGCAAACTAAAAATTTAGAGGCAAAAATAAAATATAATAAAAAGGATTGCTAGCAACAGACATGGATGTTTAAATGGGATTTAAGCGTTGCAATCAGTGAGAGTGTGATATATACATCTACAATAGAATAGATCATAATGATCAAAAGAAGAACAATAAAACCACAATAGTAATAATAATAATAATAATAATAATAATAATATATAATGATAATAATATATACATTTACACATCTAACTAATTATTATATAGCATTTTCATCTGTCGATTTCAACATCATAGCTGAAGTTCCATCAGAGCTAAAGGAAGAATCTGCCTGAACTAGATCAATGGCACCAAAGCTTACAAAAATTTCATTAACTTCTCATGGCCTGAATTGACAACTAGCCTACTGTGCAAGGGTATGTTATTAAGTATGCATTAACCCACGAATGAAACAGTTTTCTTTTTGTAGTTGTCATGAAATTTTCTATCAACAATGAAGATCAAAAGATAATGGATTTTCGGCATAAGAGAAAAAATTGTCCAAAAGGAAAGGATCCAGATCTTCTGTTTCTTGTTTAGAAGTACTACTTGCACTACCACAAGGGCTTTCTTCTGAGCAATAACCAATATCTAGGCTGGAGGAAGGTGAGACAAGACTGGTAGTAGTCGGATGGTCAGCCAAACCTATCAGGTCAGTGACAGAGACAGGCAGGTTATTTGTATCGCCTGGCAAAGTCTGAGCCCAATTTTCATTTTCTTCCATGGTGCAATCAATGTTAGAAAGAAGACTATTTTCTGTGCCTTCTTTAATGAGAGCATCTAAAGGGTTTTGATTTTTTAGGTGGCTAGTGTCTGTTCTTGAAATATGAGTCAAATCTGTAACATTTGAAGATTGGGACTCTTTAAATAACTCTCCACATAGCTCTTCAAAATCTACATCTTTTAGGAAACTTAAATTCATTTCTTCTGAGGGAATAACTGATGTACAAGCAGAATTTTCTAAATAGGACTCATACTCTTTGTTCATTTCTGATTCAAGTGATTGAGGAACATTATCAAAACATGTATTAGAAGAGAGAGGGTTTTCTAGATAAAACTCATAGTCTGGGTTAGTACCTGGTTGTACACTGTTACTGCAGGTTATAGTTTCTGTAGATTTGAGTGTGTCATGAGACTCTCCTAACCTTGAAAGATGAGGGTCTATTCTAAAATTATCTGGTTTCTCATTTATGAGTGAACTACAATCAGTTGGCGATTCATTGAATTCTAACTGAACAGGGCCATTGTGTATTTGCTGAGTTTTCTGGGACATAAGATAGCCTAGTTGTTCTGGGGTAACAGTAAGAGTACAGGCAGGAGCAAGCGACACACTTACAGAATTATTCAGGGGTGAATTTAAATTTTGCTGATATACTCTATCAGCTAATGCTGATTCTTTACTTGGGTCTTGTAAAACAGTGATGAGTTGTGAAGTGTGTAATGTTGCACTTGGTTCTAAATATGTTTGAGTTACAACTTTGGGCAAGATTTCTCTCTGAGGTCTGGAAGTAGGGATTTTTTTGTTATTTGTAATCATTAAAGAGTTTGGCAATTGTGTTTTTCGCTTAGCCATGAGCCTTTGTGCAAAGGTTAAAATGTCTGTGGTTGCACGGCAATCACTAAAATCTTGTTTGGAGGGTATTGGTACAGTAGCTGTTGCCTGTTGATGTTCCAATTTCCTCTGTTTTTTAGGGGGACATTCAACATTTTCTTTGTGTACATCTGAATGTCTAAAATTTCTCTTTTTCGATGTTGCTTTTACATCAATTTTGCTACTGGTCGTATTGCTTTTTACATTGTTTAATTGCTCTGTTGCTTTGAGTGAAGCTTTTAAACAATTTTGTATATTTACAAGAATAGACTGGTCAACTTCTGCTTTTAACTCATTAACCTTAATACAAGCATCCTCAACTGCAGAGTGAACACTAGTGACTTTGCCTAACAAGCTTGTTAGAGATGTCATTAAAAACAACTCGCGGTATCGCCCCTCTTTCCATAGGCGAGACTCTTCCTCAAGTTCTGATGGAAATCTTTTCTCATCTCTCAAATGACTTTCTAAGACCAAATATTTCTCAAGCAAAACCTCTTTTGTGTCTTTAGGGTTGGCTGTGGGGTTTTTCCATGGATGACGCACTGCTCTGTCCCACCAAGAAGGTTTACATTTTGCTCCCCACACTGTCTCCTGGCCACGTCCTTTTCCCACTGCCTCACGAGACAGCAGGCGAACTGCGAAATCAAGCCATGCTTTTTCACAGTTAATAGGGTCTCTTTTAGTGCCCATAGAGTCTATTGGCCATTTGAAATGGCAGGGGCAGGATAGGCAGCTCATGGTGAAAACTACACAACTCCTGCTTGGAACTCTAATTTAGTTCCTTTATTAACCACTAACTTGTGGTTTAGAATGAAATCAGTGTCTTAAGTCGCACAGAATTAGCCCACGACAGCAGATTCTTACTCACAGAATCTGATGCTGGGTGTTCAGGGTCAGTGTTTATTTCCAGGGAATGCAAATTGCAAAGTTTGTTTAGCGCTGTGGATTTCTCGTCATGAAGTGTGCGAACAACTTTTCGTAATATCGCCTCTATATTGTGTAACACCAGTGTGATCAGCAAGATTGTAGCAAACGGTAGAAAGACTTTCACTCTCTCTTTGTTCTCTGCATCAGTTGAATCCAAATAGTAACCAATTAGGTGATCAGACACGTTTTGCTCCAGAACATATCTCCAAAATGGTTGTTTGTTCCAAACTGATGACTTCTTGTGTAACTCCTTTGAATACCCTTGCTGAGATACTTGATCATCTACCTGAAACAACTTAGCCCAGAATAGAATGATGCTATGTTTTCCTGGTCGATCATTTGAAATTCGCCTTTTGCTTTGAATCTGCTGGGGGTTTTCTTCTGACCCAACAGATTCTTGGAGCAAGTAAAGTTGTCGCTTGACTTGAATTTGTTGTTTCTGTATTGGTATTGGTGCTTGTACTGGTTGTAGTATTATCAAACTTGGCAACATGACTGATGTCAGGCCCAAAAGGGCCTGTGCACCAACTTGATCCATGATAAAGTTGATATTGGACTGTCCCATCAACAATAGACCACAGGAACTCCTACAAAACAAAAATAAAAAATAAAACTGCAATTAAGGAATAAAATCAATTTAAGTTTTAAAATATTATTGATATGATGGAACAATTTTAATAATATCAGAGGTCTAGACAGTCATTGATTTCCCATTTTTAAGTCTATAAGTAACATTTTTGACATGTTTACTTTACCCTTTTAAACTACTGTATATATACCCTTTATCTTTAACCAAACCTTTTACGCACAATTGTTATGCTTTTACTACTCTGAGAGATAAAGGAGTCACTGTTGCCACTAGTATAATGCATTAACTGTCTTAGGACATCATGGGCACAACATCGCCGTTACCGTGCTGACGTGCCGTAAAAACAACTCACTCACTACAGCAAAACATGACTGCAGCGGGACTTCTGGTTCCAGAAAAAAAATCCCTGTGTGAGCAAGCTACTGCTATAGACTTGCCAAGGAAACAGTACCAAAAATTCAAATTCTTTACTTTTATTATCTCCCAAATGAAAAAAATAAAATGAACGTGACCCATCACCCTTGAAATAGGCTGTCATTAGTAAATTGTTTCATTATTATTATAACAATAATAATAGTAATAATAATAATAATAATAATAATAATAATAATAATAATAATAATAATAATAATAATAATAATAATAATAATATTTTGCTGAGAGGCTTAAGTGCCACAAGCATGAGTCACAATGTAACTAACATATGGTTTTTACAAAGCGGTGTGCAAATCACCCTGGCAAGGGAACATAAGTCAGGAAAAGACATTTGGTTGCTTGCTGCCTGTGGATGTGTGCTTGTCCGTGCACCAAAGGGTGACTGTGACTGTGAGAGTTCATTGTACCTGTGTCCTGTGGCGCCAAACTCCAGTACCTGTTTTCAGTGTATGTCATGCAAGGCTAGTTGCGATTTTCAAACCTAGCATCACCATTAGGGATTATGTTCTCAGCAGAAGGCTATCATGGCTGTAAAAAGAAAAATGCTGTGGGGGTGTTTTTAACTTACAAGATAAAGAGGAGCCAGTCAGCTGCAGTGGTTAGCCGTTGCTAGCAGTTTAAGCTGTGTCACACTCAACATTTGTCTCATGAGGATTATATTAATACAACATAAAAGAACAGTCTAGTTCTAGATTTACACTGCACTGAGAGAAGAATAAAACCAGATGGCATGGGGAGATTTGTTTGTTAACAACAAAGATGCTGTTTAATATCATTGCCTTTCAAATTTTGTCAGTTTTGAGCAAAGTTTTTCAGTATTTATTTTGTTCTCCCCATCGTAACCACATCATTAGTGCCTATGGCTCAACCTTTCAAGCCGGTTGTATGGTGATGTTGAATCCATCCTTCATCTAGTACCATAGGTACAACTTGTATGAAAATGAGAATAAAAACACTATCTCTGTCTTGAAGTCTTGAAGACCAAAGATATGAACCTGGATGCCCTCGTTGTATGGGAACAGGATTGGGATGTTTTCATCCAGATAAATGCCAAGTCATGCAGATCACCAGAAGCCATACCAAAAAGACTCATCATATTAAATCTCTATGGCCAGAAGCTCCAAATTATAAGGTCAAATACCTTGGTGCAACTGCCCAGTCAAATGGAGAATGGACACAGCACACTAGCGATTTGGTCAATAATAGAAATAGGCTACTCGGTTTCATGCGACGCAACCTGAAGGTTAACTCGAGGCCCATCAAAGATCAAACCTTTAAGATGCTTCTACGCCCTAAACTAGTATATGCAGCTACAATATGCGAGCCTTGTAAGATATTGCTGCATTAGAAAGAATCCAAAGGTGTGCAACCTGTATTGTTACTAACTGACAGAAATACCAGCAGTGTAGGTGACATGATCCAAATTTTAAACTGGGAGACCCCGCAACATCATCGTAAAACCTCTGGACTCACTCTTCCCTTTAAAAGCCTCGACGGCGCTGCCAGTGTAAAGTGTAATGTACTATAGCATGCTTTGACGAGTGCCAGACACAGTCAAGTTCAACAATTAAAATGAATCCCCTGCAAAAGAGAACTTCTCATCCTGTCTTCTGAGACTATTAGCTTTCTCCTCGGAAACAGTGCAATAATGGAACAAACTCCCCCAGGAATCTGTGAATGCCCCAAGTGCCAAGGCTTTCTGGGACAGGATATCAAGGTCATTTTGAAAAGAAAAAAAAAAGGAATTGATAACATAAAAGTTCAAAAGAAAGGGGAACAAAAATGTAGATCTAGTTTTGAACGGGAACTTTTAGACCACTTACCAGTTTATATATTTTTGCTCTCTTTTCTTTTCTTTTTTTTTTAATTTCTTTCTTTCTCTCTCTCTCTCTATTTTTTCTTTATTCTCTATATATATTCCTCCTTTAAAAAAAATCAATGCTCTACCAAGTGAGCTAATTCACCTTACGTGGAAGCGCGGTGCAACTGGGACTAATTACAAAATGAAGGTGCTGAATTTTATATTAGATCTAGAATTTAGAATTATTAAACCCTTTTCAATAGTTAAGCCTTGATTGTAGATCTAGAAAGATTGCTCAAGTAAGCCAAGGTTTTAGATTTAGATAGATTGCTTAAATGTAAGCCTAGATCTAGATTCTAGATCTAGATAGATTGCTGAAGTCCAGTGCCATTAGATTATTCGGTAGTCAATGACGCTTTGACTAACCAAGCCTAGATCTAGTTATTATACTTGTACTTACTTGTACTTGTATGATACGGCTGTGGTTAGGCTAATCGCCTGTCAGCCGTTCGCTGCTTCCATTTGCTGTCCCATCTTCTTTGTCTTTTTCACTTTCAGCCTTTACGTTCAATGTGAGCGCACATTGATCTTCACTGCCCTCGACGTCTGTCCTGACTACTTCGTTTTCATTCTCAGATGTTATCTCCCTTGAGTGAGCGTGTGTTGGTCTTGCATTGAGAAACCATAACGAGTCTAGGGAAAATCTGTGTTTACTCCAAACCTTGTCGATCCTGTTTTTGAAGGCATTCAGAGAAGGTGCTGATACAACTGCCTCCGGCAGAGAATTCCAGGCATTTATCACCCTTACACTAAAGAAATTTTGTCTAACTGATGTTTTCACATGTGGCTTTTTTAATTTATAGCTGTGTCCCCTAGTGTTTGATTTCAAATCTCGCTGCAGAATATCACCTTTTATATTGTATATGCCTTGTAAGAACTTGTAGCACTCTATCATGTCCCCTCTCGCTCTTCGGAAGTACAGTGACGGCATATCCAGCTTTTCTAGGCGGTCCTTGTATTCAAGATGCTTCAGTTCAGGGATAAGTTTAGTAGCTCGACGTTGTACATTTTCTAGTTGTTCTTCATCGCCTTTGAATCGGGGGTGCCAGACTACATTTCCATATTCCAAGTGAGGACGAATAATTGACTTGTAGAGGGTGGGAAGAGACTCTCGGTCTAGAACAGTAAATCCTCTCCTCAGCAGTGCAAGAAGT
>RQTK01001507.1:0-17760 GCA_003991915.1 Elysia chlorotica
TGATGATGATGACGATGATGATGATCATGATGATGATGATTATGATCATGATCATGATAGAATTCCCTCGCTCCCCCAACACAAACGATTAACTTTCACAACCTCCTCCCCTAACCACTACTACCTCCCTCTCCTATCATTCCACAGGGCCCAGGTCACCCAGACGAGTACTTCGATGTTCTGAGTTGTGGCCTCAGCGAATGGCGCCTCGCCTTTAGAGCCACGGCTAACGTTGGAACTTCGGTCTTCGATGCTTACGTTGATGGAACGAACGTGCCGGCTGTGGTGGATCCGGCTTGCAAGAACACGGTGAGATCAGATAAGAGGATAGGTAAGATTAGAGAATCATTCAATCCACAAAATTAATCATTCAATCCACCAATCATTAGAGAATCATTCAATCCACAAATTAATCAGTCAATCCACCAATGATTAGAGAACCATTCAATCCAGAAATCAATCATTCAATCCACTAATGATTAGAGAATCGTTCAATCCACAAATCAATCATTCAATCCTCCGATGATTAGAGAATCATTCAATCCAGAAATTAACCATTCAATCCCCCAATGATTAGAGAATCATTCAATCAACAAATTAATCATTCAATCCACCAATTAAAAAAACAACCTTCTCCTTATATCATAGCTGTAATGTATCAACTAACCAGACATCAACCGATCTATCCACCTTTACTTAAATGTCGTGCGAATCTATCAACCCATCGATCAAGCAATTACACAGCCCATCAATTTACACCCCTACTACCCCCAACACCTACAATCCCTAAAATAGAAAAAAAAAGACCAGTATTGGACCACTATTCAAAAATATATCATCCCATAAATCAACCAATCAACCAATTAACCAACCCATCAAATAACAACAACCTACCGCAACAGCCAGTCATTACATTATAATTCTAATGTATCAACTTTTTCACATTTACTAGCGTTAACGTTAATCATTTTCCCTCACCCCGCACACATGTTGTTCGGGCTGATATGATACGCTCTTGCGCTAGCACGTTTTTATATTGATCTACACACATTTCATTCCAAAATAATAAATATCAAAGCTTTTACGTTTTCAAAATTTAAAAGATTCTCTCAAATAAAGTGTACATAATAAATAAACTTAAAACCATCCGATGTGAAAAGGTAAACCGTTTTTATAACTATCTGATACTAAATGTACTACTTGGGTCTATACTTATGAAAGCATTCTGGAGAAAAGTGTGTTTCAAGTTTTGAATCGAGAGCTGGAAAACAATGGCTGTCGTCCAACACAGATTATCACAGATCAAGTTTTGCCTCCCCGTGGCAAAACACAGATTGTCGGTCCGTCAACGGAAGCTGTTATCCGTCGTACGACAGCCGGTGTATCTCGAAAAACGAATAACTACTAAAAAATGAAAGCATTCTGGAGAAAAGTGTGTTTCAAGTTTTGAATCGAGAGCTGGAAAACAATGGTGATAGTCCAAAACAGACTATCACAGATCAAGTTTTGCCCGCCGTAGCAAAACACAGATTGTCGGTCCGTCAACGGAAGCTGTTATCCGTCGTACGACAGCCGGTGTATCTCGAAAAACGAATAACCACTAAAAATGGATCTCTGCATATTGTATGTGTCTGTCCGGGATGCATGTATGAGTTGGTATAGTTGCACCTTAATCCTAACTCTAACTCTACACCACAAACTTTCCAGGACTGGACCCAACCGTGCCACAGCCACTACCGTAACGCTGACGCCCTGGACAACTGGACTAACGTGAAGGAGGTTCTACTGGCCGTAGTGGACGGAGGGGTAGTGGTCAAGACAGCCAGATTTGACGGTCAAGGCAGTACGTTCCTAGACTGGCTGGACAAAGGCAGACTTCTGGAGGCATCATGGGCAGACTTGGCAGGGAAGGCGTCAGACTTTTTCAGGTTTGTTTGTTTGTTTGTTGGTTGGTTGGTTTGTTGGTTGGTCTGTTTGTTTATTTGTTTGTTTGTTTGTTTGTTTAGAGTGAAAGTGTGTCACTTTAACCCCGTTACAGTAACACTGTGAGCTCTTTTCGAGAAACATCTCACTAAATCTTGAGTATGTGGTACATGTATCCCCATATAGACGCTAGTGTGTATTCCTCTATTTATTATTATATTACTCCTATTACTTGCGCACATGCATCTACTGTTAGGTCCTTAGCAACTGAGTAGGTGTACTCTTAAGTGTTGTGCTCTTGACTCCTTTTTGGATACATTTCCCTATAGAAGCTAAGACACATTCGAACATGGAGAAAGCTTAGCTTCTAGCTATAAAGGGACGTGGACTGGCGCAAGAGGTAAGAGCGTTGGTGTACCAATCGGAAAGTCACCTGTTCGAAACCAATGATTGATCAATCATGTTTTTGTCCAATTTCGTCGCCTACTGGTAAGATCGACGTCAGTATGGTGTGATTGGCTGAGACAGGAGTCATGGTTTTCGCGTACCCTCTCTCTCTCTCTCTCTCTCTCTCTCTCTCTCTCTCTCTCTCTCTCTCTCTCTCTCTCTCTCTCTCTCTCTCTCTCTCTCTCTCTCTCTCTCTCTCTCTCTCTCTCTCTCTCTTAATCTCTATCTCTCTCTTAATCTCTATCTCTCTATATCTTTATTATAATATTGTCAAACGTAAGTCTCGGGCCCCTTCCGCAATATCGATTCTCACTGACGTTGTATACTTAGAAACCATCTCAACGCAACTCAACTTAACTCCTGCAAAGAAGCATAAAATTTAAAAGTTATATTGAATTTGTTTCGTTTCTCCCCTTCAGTATCGCTGGAGACGCGCATCAGTTCAGACGATTTTTCATCAGTCAAAACTCTGACGCATGCGCACATGCGTCAGGCTGGTTGGTTGCCGTGGACGCTCACAAACCAACGGGCTGCGTGTGGGAGAAGACGCAGAAATTCCCGATTCTCAAGTACTCGGCTGGCCCCGTATTTGCCAGGTGGGATTGTGGGAGAGCGCGAGATGCAGACGCCTTTGTTGTCTTCGTCAAGTATGCCAAATAGGATTGGAAAAGTTTAAAAAAAAAATGCGCGAACTATTTTGGATCTCTTTTTTTTCTCAATGCCACGGTTTGGCTGCATTATTGGTCAATATAGACTTATTATGTTGTCATGGGATATATATATTCGCATATTTTACGGTATACATTCAAGTATTCTGAGGGTTTAAAAGAAGAAAACCGAAAGCCTCGGTTGTATACAATGTACATGAATATTTTTTTTGTTCTTTTCAAAAATTGATGCTTCTTAAAACAAAGAAAAATGTTGCAGATCTACGTGTACAACTAGGAGAACAATGGGTTAAATTGTTTCTTTTTTTTTTCTTCCTCTTTTTCCTTTCTTTCTTTCTATTTAATTTTCTGAGTATGTTAAAAAATTAGAATTTGTTAAGCCTCCCTACGTGAATGTAATAAAACCAAAGGTTTCTGAACGTGATTTCTCCCCATAACAATATTATGACGTGGTATACATTTAAAATAAAAACCAATACCCTAATACACTTGATTAGTGACATTGATTATTTGTGTCTGTGGTTGTCCGATGAAGACTATGTGAGACAAAGAATACAGAGCCATGCGTGTGTGCGTGTATGTGTGTGTTGTTTGGTTTGTTTCTTTGTTGTTGTTTTGTTGTGTTTTGTTGTGTATGTTGTTGTTATTTTGTAGGGGGGTTGTTTTGTCTGCGATGGGGGCGGGGAAGTGTACAACACAAGACTGACAGAAGTGGAGCTCGTTGTGGTTCAGGTCATTTATACCAAAGTGATCAACATTATGTCTAGCCAGGTAAAACCTACGGTATCGGCCAACATTATGTCTAGTTTTACCCAGTAAAACCAAAAGTATCAGAATGACCAACACTATGTCTAGTTTTACCCAGGTAAAACCAACGGTATCGGCCAACATTATGTCTACCCAGGTAAAACCAACGGTATCGGCCAACATTATGTCTAGCCAGGTAAACCAACGGTATTGGCCAACATTATGTCTAGTTTTACCCAGGTAAAACCAACGGTATCGGCCAACATTATGTCTAGCCAGGTAAAACCAACGGTATCGGCCAACATTATGTATAGTGTTACCCAGGTAAAAACAACTGTATCCAAATGGCCAACATTATGTTTAGTTTTACCCAGGTAAAATCAACTGTATCAAAATGAACAACAGTATGTCTAGCCAGGTAAAACCAACGGTATCGGCCAACATTATGTATAGTTTAATCCAGTAAAACCAAAAGTATCAGAATGACCAACATTATGTCTAGTTTTACCGCAAGTAAAACCAACAGTATCAAAATTACCAATATCATGTCTAGTTTTAACCAAGTAAAACCAACTGTATCAAAATGACTAACATTATCAAAATGACTACATTAGATCACAGAGAAAAATATAAGTTGCGCTCAGTGATTTGTCTCTACGTTGGATAATGTAAACAAAATGTGGACTATTTAATTCAATCATCTATTATCTAGAGTTATAAATCTTTCTTTAAAAGGGTAGGTAATACTGCAAAATTTATATTTTTATTTTGATAATTCAAAAAGAAAAACATTTTTTGTATTATATTTTGAAGAATATTTTAGTAAATAAGAATTAAATAAGAAGTATCATTGTAACTGAGGCAACAGTAGTCCTGGCCTGCAGAACTTTAATGTTAATAACAAAAGCATTATATTATTCACAGCATGTAAACTGCATTGTGAAAGATTCTTGTTTGACCGGGGTACTTATAAGACTTATAAGTTAGTTCAAGGTCGCTTGGCAACGCAAGTTTGCCTTGAACTGGCTCCGATCCCTAACGGTGTTAAGGCCCGTAAAACGGCCAAGGTCCGCATGCTATTACGATACGCGCCTCATCGTAATATATTCCTTGGGTATGATGTGGTTCCTCCCATAAAACACCGGTCACAGTGGTGATCGAAAGCTGGCAGGGAAGCTCTGTCGGAAGTTGTGTGATAACCGCACAGTCCTCAGAGGTACATGCGTTAGGTATCTCGTCAATGTGGTGTGATGGGTCCGCGATCCTGAGAGTGCCTATATATACTATATGTATATATAAATGGCGAGGGTCAGGGCGTTAAGTTGCACCCCCTGTTTATCGAAGGAACGTAACCCTTTTATAGACTACAAGATTTCACTTTTTATTTATTATCCCCCGTGGCTCATTCTTGCTTCTGCTCATGTCCACTGGCCATTGAAGACCCACTTGTGCTTCTCATGGTTATCATTATTTTGTATCTTTTGACCTCTCTTTTTTCCCTCCATCTTTCTCACTTCCTTCTGTACGTGTCTCGTTTACCTGCCTCTCTTGTTTGTGTGTCTGTCTGTCTGTCTCTCTATCTTTCTATCCCTTTTTCCTTTCGCTTCCGTCACCTCTTCATCTCATTCACAATCTGTTTCTCTCTCTCTCTCTCCTTTTTTTCTCCCTCTTTCTATTCTCATGGTCCTGTATTTTCCTTTTCTCTACCTCCATCGCTCTCTATTTCTTAACAAATTTAGTTTTCTATACGTTTACTTAAAGTCTCTTCTTTTCTCTGTGTTCTTAAACTCTTTAGGCAAACAGACCAAGCCCTCAGATTGTTGTAGAGAACAATGATGTGTCGTCAGCATATCTTGCATGGCTCTCTACATCTCTTTAATCACCTAATTGTATCCCTTGAACGCATGTCTCATCGCAAAGATCGATACTCTACAGACATGCAAACAAAAGGCATCAACATCGGCAGTCAAGCATAGAGCAGAGTTTTTCAATCACACATCCTATGCCCAGGACTATTAACAAAAAATCGATTTCCCAGCCTGACGGGACGGGACACAAGAAAGCATCAAACCTACAAACCAACATGCGCTGTATACCTGTGAATTTAGAGATAGAGAGGCAGAAAGAAAGAGAGATAGAGAGAAGCGGACAGACAGATAGAGAGAGCGAGAAAGAGAGAGGGGGAGGAGAGAGACAGAGAGAAAGAGAGACAATGAGAGGCAGAGAGAGAAAAGGACAGGGGATAAAGACAAAGAGGCAAATAAACAGACAGACATGCAACATACATAAAAATAGACAAACAAAGAGAAAGAGAACAGAAGGGAGAGGGAGAGAGGGGGAGGGAAAGACACACATACACACAACTCTCCACTTCTTCATAAAAGTATGATCACAAAGCTGGTGGTCGAAGTTTCAATCCATTATTTTGCTGGTAACAAAACGGACTATATGGAGTAAACTGGTGAATACTTTGTTTTCAATATTTACACTCACTCACTCACTCACTCACTCACTCAGTACCTTGACTGTGGAGTCGTAGGGGAGACATGGTTGACACATCGTATGAGTTGAGTTGAGTTGAGTTGGTTTTAACGTCCAACATCAGCACTTATATAGGCTATATTGTGGACGGACCCCAAGACTGACGTCTGACAATTTATGGGCTGCCAAACACGAGGTAGGGCGGGGATACCATGACTCCTGTCATTTTTAAAACCAACTCAACTCAACTGTCTCAGTCAGTCAAATGAGACTGACACCAACCCAACCAGTACGGGTAGAAAACCGACCTTCCTCAAAAGTGGGCTCGAACCGACTGTTGACTGGGACATGAGAGTCAGTGAGCAATCGGGGGGCGCGGTGGTCCAGGGGTAGAACATCGGCTTCCGACGCAAAAGGTCCCGAGTTCGAATCCTGGCGGTTGCGTTCCCTACTGGTTGGGTCGGCGTCAGTATAATGTGACCGGCTGAGACAGGAGTCATGGTATCCCCGTCCCGTCTCGTGTATCTTTCACATACAATTGTCAGACATCCGTCTTGGGGCCCGTCCACAATATAGCCTATATAGTGCTGATGTTGGACGTTAAAACCAACTCAACTCAACTGTCTCAGTCAGTCACATAAGACTGACACCAACCCAACCAGTACCGGTAGAAATTCGACCAAAATTAATAAATTTCCTCAAAAGTGGGCTCGAACCGACTGTTGACTGGGACATGAGTCAGTGTGCTATCGGGGGGCGCGGTGGTCCAGGGGTAGAACATCGGCTTCCGACGCAAAAGGTCCCGAGTTCGAATCCTGGCGGTTGCGTTCCCTACTGGTTGGATCGGTGTTAGTATAGTATGACCGTCTGAGATAGAGTCATGGTATCCCCGCCCTGTCTCGTGTGTGGCAGCACATATAATTTGCAGACGTCCGTCTTGTGTCTCGACCACAATATAGCCTATATAAAGTGTTGATGTTGGACGATAAAAACCAACTCAGCAACTCAACACGGTATTTGCCTGGCAGCGGGTCAAGTTCTCAATTCATTTTGGTCTTGAGACCCGTCCTCGTAAATACAAAATCTAACCCTCACCTGGCAGACAAACTGGCTCACGAGATAGAGCATTAGTCTTCAGATCGGAATGTCCGCGATTTGGATCCCACGATCGGTCAAACATTTATTTGTCAGATTTTGTCCCTTAATGGTAAGGCTGGTGTTGTTAAATTTGAGTGACTGAGGCAGGAGTCCAGGTCTCCCCGCCCTGTCTCGTGAGTAACAGCACGTAAAATTTTCAGACCTACTCTTTAGGACAGTCCACAATGTAGCCTAATAGTGTTGGCGTTGGAAATTAAGTACAAAATAAAAAAAAAATTAAAAAACTAGAATCCACCACCCCCTCCCCCCTCCTCAAAACGTGTTAATCTTCAAAAAAAAATCTTCCAAAATGTTTTTTTGTTTTTTGTTGTTTTTTTTGTTTGTTTTTTTTTTGGGGGGGGGGCTTCTGGGGGGGGGGGGGGCGCCTTAAAAACAGCACTGGCACTGGATGTTTCATTATTTTTTTTGTCACTGTATTCCTGCTTTGTTTCGTCTACCGAAAGATTCTCCTTGAGTGGTGTCATAATTGGGTCAGTCCGAGGCTTGTAGATAAATGCTAATGTACATTACTCATAGTGATCTATATTATACACGCTGCCCACAACCTTCCCTATTTGAAACTGTAAAGATTTCTTAACTTTTATGAATTTTCAAAACAATCCCACAAGATAACACATAGGCCTACATTTTAAAAGGTCACAGAACAGTTTACATATTTGCTGTACAGTAGGCTGAAAGAATACCCTTTCAATTATTATATCTTAATTATACCAAATTACATTAATATAGATCACAATTACATTTTGGTACGAAAAGGATAATATTCATATCGTTTAATTCAATGAGTTAACCTTCTATTTTTGGAATGTTTGAGTCAGCCGCTTAGTTGTAGCTTTCCATGTCATCACGGATTCTCTCGTTCAGGGTTTTCCACCACTACAAGAAATATATTTGTGAAAAAGGCTCCCATTTGAAAAAAAACTCATAATGAATTTTCTCACTTTATCTAAGCTTAATTTTTTCAGTTAAGATTAAATTCTTCCCATATATGATACAGATCTAAATCTAAGTAGTTTGGACTTATATCCACGATGCAATGAGAAAATAATCACTACTTAGCTAAAATACCCTACTCTTGGAGTCGGTACTTCCGCCTTTGCCCTGAGCTTACAACCAAAACAAACTTTTGGCCTGACTAGACAACAGAGTACATATGTAACCTCTAGAGCTTGTTTATCCATAAGAAATACAAGACATCTAATATTCTCTAACTAATTCTTTTCAGCGGATAAGATTACAGCAAATATTTTAATCGGGTGTGTAAGCTATAGATGTTCTAATCTAATCTAGATAGATCTACTGGAACCATTCATTTCTATGATAAATCTAATAGGTATACCCTAGAATCCTTGGAACTTACTAACATCAGCTTCTGCTACTCGTAGATAAAATTATATTTAGGAAATCACTAATCATCAAATGAATCACTACTGTTTTATTTCAATCTGAATGTAGATCTATAGACAGATAAAGTTGTAAAGTTGTGACTAATCCAGAAGGCCCTTTAGATTAGATATCACTAATAGGCTAGATCTTGTCATCGGGTTCTATAAAAAGAAGCTTGTTTTACCTGCAGGCATGAGTTACGAGGATTTATAATCAATAGGCCTATCTGGAATCGTGTTTATAGGCGGCCTGGTTGGTCCTTTTTTTCAGAACCTGTAGATAGAATCTAGATTGTATGTCTATCCGACTTGTAGGTTGTGTTTGGGGTAAAATTAATTTCTGTTCAGTCTTTGTAAAAAATAGTTTCTTCAACATGATATAAAAAAATAAATAAACATTAAAGCTGAATATGTGGAGTAGCTGCTAGATTACCGTTTTGTTGGTTTCTTTTTTAACATCAGGGCTTTGTTACTAAAATTAACATACTTTTCTTATGATGATTGAAATCTATATCTGAACGTGTCAAATATTATACAGTGGCATTTTTACATAAATTGTTTTCAGCCATTTTCTTACATAAATTTTGTGTGGGCCTAATTACAAGAGTAGAGATGAAACACCTTTTTCCTCGTAATTAATGTCTTATTCATGAGAAACATGAGGCAGTTAAGAAGTCTAGAAAAAAAAATCATTGATTTGAATCTGTTTTCTTTTTCCAAACTTGTGTTCAATATATACACCAATCATAATCATATGCTTACGTCTCAGGTAATTGTTTTTTTTTCCTCGGTAGACTAAAGCTTGCAGTCACGTGCTGGGAGAACATTTCTGAATGGTCAGTGAAGGCCCAAGTTCATCCATAAATGTGAAAATCTCCGGACAAGGCTTATAAATTGTTGCTGCTGCCGTAGACAGTAACAACATCCAAGTCTTTGAGTCAACAAGTGTACACATTCTACAATACAGTTCTTTGAAGGCTGCAACTGATGATTACAAAAAAATCGAAACGGGAAGATTCTTGTATACAACCATCAACCAATGATTACGAATTTATATAAGTAGAGTTAAAGAAATCTGTAGAATCTTGGTCGATCATCTATCGGCCAAGCTCTGTAACAAACGTGTTTGCCTGGCTGCAGCAGAAGGGTCTGACCTTTTCGACCAGCTTCTGAGATGGTCTCGTCGGTGAACGATGACCAGTATGACTATATCTGGAAAGGTGAGATTGTTCTCTTTGTTTCTGTTAAGAACATTAATAATAAAGACCATAAAAGCTGTGTGTTGGCTCTAATAAAGAGAAAAAAATTGGCTTGAACACTTTCTTTAACTGCCTTTCACAACTATCGTTGATATTTATACTTGGAAATTTTTTGGAAAGTCACCATGGTGTAAAGAAAAATGAATTATAAAATTTGTATATCTTGAGTGTTGTGTTTGGGACTAACTTATTTATATTTAAAACACAATGATAAGTTTTTAAATTTCAAGTTAATTCAAAATAGCTGCACTACAGGTACACAAAATTAGTTGTCATCACTAAGTCAAACATTTTTAGCTAGACTTTTGTTTTTTGTGGGGAATTTTTGTGTGTATGTTTTATAAACTAGCCACGCTGGATCCAGTCTGGTTACCAATCTAAACTCTGCAAACCCCTAACATAGAATATTTGTTTATAAGATAATAACACAATCCAAATCAGGAGTAAATTGTCTGAAAAATACTGTGAACTTTTTCTTTATTTTATCTATCTTTTCCCACCCTGAGATGACATATTATGGTGGTACTGGTTGGGCCGATGTCAGTATAATTTGACAGACTGAGAAAGGAGTCGTGGTATCCTTGTTCTGTCTCCGTGTGGCAGCACAAAACATCTCTTCCACAGGGACAAGTTGCAATGTAGCCTAGTTACTAAAGTTGGATGTTAAAAAAACAAACAAGCACTTTTCTTTACCTAACATATTATCAATTGTGGTACACTGGGTGCACAGCTAAATAGGAACATGTGTATTACTATTTCTCTTAGGCCCGAGGTGGGGGTAGGGAACTGGCTCAAGTGGTAGAACATTGGTCTCCAGATTGGGAGATTCGTGGTTCGACTCCCACAAACTGCAGAACAACTGTTCAATTTCGACCCCTGCCATCAGTTGGGTCAGTGTCAGTTTAATGTGATCGTCTGAGACAGAAGTCCTTGTCTCCCCGCACTGTCTCATGTGCTGCAGCACATAACTTGTCAGACGTCCGTCTTGGGGTCCGTCCATAATGTAGCCTATATGCTGCTGTTGGACGTTAAACCAACCCAACCCAACCCCCTCAGAGATCAGTCTTGGTGCCTATCCACAATATAACCAGTACAGTGCTGACATTTGACATTAATCCAACTCAACTTAACTCTAGGTCCACTTTATTTTTTTTTTACCTCAGTGGTGCTGGTTGAAGACTGTCTCAGTGTCTGAGACAGGAGTCCTGGTCTCCCCGCCCTGTCTCGTGTGTGGCAGCACATAAAATTGTCAGAGATCAGTCTTGCATCCATCCACAATATGACCAATACAGTGCTCACGTTTGACATTAATCCAACTCACCTTAACTCTACGTCCCTGTTATTATTTTTTTTTTTTTTACCCCAGTGGTGCTGGTTGGAGACTCTGGGGTGGGGAAAACCAACTTGCTGTCTCGCTTCACCAAGAACGAGTTCAACAGCGAGAGTAAGAGCACCATCGGAGTCGAGTTTGCAACAAGGTAAGTGCGTGGTGTTTCTTTGCAGCAGTAGACAAAGTTATTATTTTAAATGAACAGATACAGACATGGCAATGATTCTAAGTGAGCAGATTTGGACAATGCAAAGATTCTAGATGAGCAGATATAGACAAGGCAAAGATTTTCAATGTACAGATATAGACAAAGCAAAAATTTTAAATGAGCATATAGACAATGCAAATATTCTAAATGAGTAGGTATAAACAAAGCAATGATTCTAAATGAGCAGATATAGACATGGAAAACATTTTAAATGAGCAGATATAGACAAGGAAACATTTTAAATGAGCAGATATAGACAAGGAAACATTTTAAATGAGCAGATTATAAACAAGGAAAACATTTTAAATGAGCAGATATAGACCAGGCAATGATTATAAATGATCAGATATAGACAAGGCAAACATATTAAATGAGCAGATATAGTCAAGGAAAACATTTTAAATGAGCAGATAGCAGATGTAGACAAGGTAAACATTTTAAATGAGCAGATAGCATATACAGACAAGGACCATTTCAAATTAGCAGATAGCAGATACAGTGTATAGACAAGGAAACATGTTAAATGAGTAGATATATACAAGGAAAACATTTTAAATGAGTAGATATATACAAGGAAAACATTTTAAATGAGCAGATATAGACATGGAAAACATTTTAAATGAGCAGATATATACAAGGAAAACATTTTAAGTGAGCAGATATAGACAAAGCAAAGGTTTTGATGTTAATTTGCAGTAAAATTGCATATTTTCAGTAAATTAAAAAATGTGTAGGTTGGAGTTCAGTAAAGGTCTAATGAGGGGATTTATTTATCTAAAAAGCTTTATGTCAAAAGTGTCAAATAGAGCATGTCTATAAATAACATTGGGTAATAACAGTATTATCAACTTTTTGTTTTTTGCGCTACATCTCTCTACAGCATGGGTTGTTGTTGTTTCCTAAAATAAGGCCCAGATAGAGAAGAAGTTGGATTGTAAAATATCCACCTAGATAACAATAGTTCTCGTCTTCTGACTTTAAGACCTCTCTAAAAATGGCTTGTTTTGTAGAATAAAGCAGATCTTAGCCGAAGACATAGAGATATATCAGGGCCAGGTTTTAATTGACTCATTGACGACAACTGTTTCTGTATTTTACTGATAAAATATTTTTCAGTCTTTTTTCGTCATTCCTTCTTGTATGTAAAATAATCATTTTCTTTTCTTTTTTTTTTTCTTTCCTTTCGTTTTTCATCTTGCAGGTAAAATATATAAATATATATATTATATAACCCCCCCCTCTCTCTCTCTCTCTCTCTCTCTCTCTCTCTCTCTCCCATCCCCGAGAGAGGTGGCATATTGGTAGAACGCGTGGTTTCCAATCGGATAGTCCCCAGTTCTATCCCCGTCCGGTCACCTTCTTCCCAGTTTCATAAAATGGTGTCAGTATAGACATTGCGATTACGAAGTACTCAGCGAAACGACGGTAAGTACGAAACTCTGCACCGGAGTCCAATCAAATTTCTACCCTAGACTTAATATGTAGCCATAGAGAGATCAGAAAACCCCATGCCTCAGGACCTGACTATGTCACTCATTATGGTCGTGTTGATCACAAAGTCTGTAAAATAAGGATTGGCTAACGCACTTAATGCCCTTCCTGGTATCCCCTCTCTGCCTATATACATGGCATCATGTAAAGCTGTCAGAAGGGTCTACAGGGACACATTAGCGATAGAAATCCTAGTTGGCGGTGAGGAGCGTTAGAAACAGAATAGCAAACTATTCGCTAAACATAAGTATAAAACAAAATTGAACATTGCTGTGGTCAATTAGACATTTTAAGTGAGCAGATATAGACAATGCGAAGGTTTTAATGTTAATTTGCAGTAAAATTGCATATTTTTAGTCAATTAAAAAATTTGTAGGTTGGAGTTCATTAAAAGTCTGATGAGGGGATTTAATTAGCTAAAATGCTTTATGTCAAAAGTGTCAAATAGGGCATCGCCTAGGATGTCTATTAAATGGGTGATAACAGCATTATCAACTTTTTTGCCTTTTGCGCTACCTCTCTCTACAGCATGGGTTGTTGTTGTTCCCGATAATAGGGCCCAAATAGAAAAAAAGGTGGATTGTAAAATATCCACCTAGATAACAATAGTTCTTGTCTTCTGACTTCAAGATGTCTCTAAAAATGGCGTATTTTGTAGAATAAAGATCTTTGCCGATTTCTTGCAGACGTGGAGATATGTCAGGGCCAGACTTTAATTTACTCATTGACGACAATTGTGTTTTTATCTTCCTGATAAAATATTTTTCAATCCTTTTTTGTCCTTTCATCTTGTATCTAAAATAATCATTTTCTTTTCTTTTTTTTTTCCTCATTTTTCATCTTGCAGGTAAAATAATCATTTTCTTTTCTTCTTTTTTTTTTTCGTTCATTTTTCATCTTGCAGGTAAAATAATCATTTTCTTTTCTTTTTTCTTTTTTTTCGTTCATTTTTAATCTTGCAGGTAAAATAATCATGTTCTTTTCTTTTTTTTCTTCTTTTTTTTCGTTCATTTTTCATCTTGCAGGTAAAATATATAAATATATAATATTATATAAAATTGTATATATAGATCTTTTTCTTTTTTTTTTTTAATTTCCATCTTTCAGGTGAAATATTTTGTTTTCTTTAACTGTCTTTTTCTCCAGACACGTGACGATTAAGGGGAAGACAATCCGGGCTCAGATCTGGGACACGGCCGGCCAGGAGAGGTACCGGGCCATCACTGCCGTGTAAGTCGAGTCTTGTGTGTGGTTAGGTTCTGTTTCTATTGTGTATTTTGCTTATGTTGTATTAGTTGTATGTAAGTGGATGAATGGATTAACATTGTAAGGCGCCTAGGGCCCACATTGTGGGGAGTGGGCGCCCTATAAATGCCATTATTATTATTATTATTATTACATGTTTTCAGTGGAAAAAGGGGCGAACTGGCTCAAGTGGTAGAGCGTTGGTCTGCAGATCGGAAGGTGTAAGTCAAGTCTTGTGTGTCTGTGTGTTTGTCCTGTGCCTTCTCCTGGCAGTGACGCCAACTTTCTGTAAATTTACATGTGTTCAGTAGAAAAAGGGGCGAACTGGCTCAAGTGGTAGAAAGTTGGTCTGCAGATCGGAAGGTGTAAGTCGAGTCTTGTGTGTCTGTGTGTTTGTCCTGATCCATTTTCCTGGCAGGGGGCGCGGTTGTCCAGGGGTAGAACATCGGCTTCCGACGCAAAAGGTCCCGAGTTCGAATCCTGGCAGTTGCGTTCCCTACTGGTTGGGTCGGTGTCAGTATAATGTGACCGGCTGAGACAGGAGTCATGGTATCCCCGCCCTGTCTCGTGTGTGGCAGCACATAAAATTGTCAGACGTCCGTCTTGGGGCCCGTCCACAATATAGTGCTGCTGTTGGACGTTAAACCAACCCAACAACATTCTCCTGGCAGTGACGCCAACTTTCCGTAAATTTACATGTATTCAGTGCAAAAAGGGGCGAACTGGCTCAAGTGGTAGAACGTTGGTCTGCAGATCGGAAGGTGTAAGTCGAGTCTTGTAATTGTATGTCTATGTGTTTGTCCTGTGCCTTCTTCTGGCAGTGACGCCAACTTTCCGTAAATTTACATGTACAAAAAAGGGGCGAACTGGCTCAAGTGGTAGAGCGTTGGTCTGCAAATGGGAAGGTGTAAGTCGAGTCTTGTGTATCTGTGTGTCTATGTGTTTGTCCTGTGCCTTCTTCTGGCAGTGACGCCAACTTTCCGTAAATTTACATGTACAAAAAAGGGGCGAACTGGCTCAAGTGGTAGAGCGTTGGTCTGCAGATGGGAAGGTTCGAGTTTTGAATCCCACGATAGATCACAAATGTATTTGTCCGAGATTTTGTCTCCTAATGGTTGGACCGGTGTCAGTAAAATTGTGACTCTGTGAATCAGGAGTCCTTTTCTCTTATGTGGCAGCACATAAAATTGTTAGTCATTAGTCCTGGGGCCCATCCACAGTATAGCCTTTATAGCGCTGATGTTGGGTGCTCACTGAACTTGTGTGGTGCCTTCTGGGCAACTAGTGTAGTAAGAATGTTTTCTGTGGTTTTTGTTTTGTTTTGTTTTGTTTGTTTGTTGTATAAGATTGGGCCCAAGCAAAAATTTTAGAAAGAGGTGATATTTTATGATCTGTTTTTCAATGAATAAGACTATGAAAATAGGGGGGTGCGGTGGCCCAGGGGTAGAACATCGGCTTCCGACGCAAAAGGTCCCGAGTTCGAATCCTGGCTGTTGCAATCCCTACTGGTTGGGTCGGTGTCAGTATAATGTGACCGGCTGAGACAGGAGTCATGGTATCCCCACCCTGTCTCGTGTGTGGCAGCACATAAAATTGTCAGACGTCCGTCTTGGGGCCCGTCCACGAGATAGCCATAAGTTGCTGATGTTGGACGTTAAAACCAACCAAACCAAACCAAACTATGAAAATAATTAAAAACGGAAGTTTTACGTCTCTTAACCGCTTGGATGTACCGAGGTCGAATACGGGATCGCTTGGCTGTAACACTAGCCGAGTACGCTGGGGTCAAACTCAACACTAATGTGGTGTGCTCTTTCATATCGGGCAATGAACATTTTTTTTTTTTAATCGTTGTACGCTGTCTTGTTTCCCTTGTTCAATTTACACGAAAATTGGTTAGCCAAGCATTCTTTAAGCATTTAAAAAAAAAGATAGCCAAACATTCTTTAAGCATTTAAAAAAAATCTGAGCAATCTAGTGGTTTAGTTCACCAAACTCGCAAACTCCACACATTATTAAAGTTATTAATCTTCATCAGCTCTGCCTATAGTTTGGACTCCAGGCATTAACACATTTTTTTACTGGCAGCTACACAAATGTCATAAGTTACTATTATTTTTTGATCATCCCAGGTATTACCAACCATGTTATTTGTCTGACACCTAAATAAGTGTCAATTGATATTGTTACCTTTTGATCATTCCAGGTTTTACCAGATTTTTTGTCTGACAGCTACACGGATGTTTTTTTTTTGTCTGACACCTAAATAAGTGTCAATTGGTATTGTTACCTTTTGATCATTCCAAGTTTTACAAGGTTTTTTGTCCGACAGCTACAAAAATGTCATTAATTGTTATTATCATTAATATAACAATTATTAATCATGCCAGGTATTACCATGTTATTTGTCTGACACCTAAATAAGTGTCAATTTTTATTATCATTAATATAACAATTATTAATCATGCCAGGTATTACAATGTTATTTGTCTGATACCTAAATAAGTGTCAATTAGTATTGTTACCTTTTGATCATTCCAGGTTTTTCCAGATTTTTTTGTCCCACAGCTACATGATATTTAAGTGTCAATCAGTATTATTATTAATAATAATATAACAATATTAGTCATGCCAGGTATTACCATGTTATTTGTAGTGTCAATTGGTATTACCATTAATATAACAATAATATATTAATCATGCCAGGTATTACCATGTTATTTGTAGTGTCAATTGGTATTATCAGTAACATAACAATTATTCATTAATCATGCCAGGTATTACCATGTTATTTGTAGTGTCAATTGGTATTATCAGTAACATAACAATTATTCATTAATCATGCCAGGTATTACCATGTTATTTGTAGTGTCAATTGGTATTATCAGTAACATAACAATTATTCATTAATCATGCCAGGTATTACCATGTTATTTGTAGTGTCAATTGGTATTATCAGTAACATAACAATTATTGCCTCACACCTAAATAAGTGTCAATTGGTATTATCATTAATATAGTAATTATTAATCGTGCCAGGTATTACCAGATATTTTGTCCGACAGCTATAAAAATGTCGTTTATTTTTATTACCATTAATATAACAATAATTCATTAATCATGCCAGGTATTACCGCGGGGCTGTGGGGGCGCTGGTGGTCTACGACATCACCAAGCGTCAGACGTTCGACAACCTGGGCAAGTGGCTGCAGGAGCTCAAGGAACACGCGGACACGTCCGCGCGAATCATGGTGGTCGGCAACAAGAGTGACCTGCGACACCTCCGGGCGGTCACTCAGGAGGACGGTCGGCTCTTGGCAGGTGAGGGGGGGGTGAGGGGTGGTTTGGGACAAGTGTGACCCCCGACACCTCCGGGCCGTCACGCAGGAGGACGGTCGGCTCTTGGCAGGTGAGGGGG
>RQTK01001507.1:18319-30890 GCA_003991915.1 Elysia chlorotica
GGTTTGGGTTGGTTGGGTTGATTTAACGTCCAACAGCAGCACTATATAGGCTATATGTGGACGGGCCCCAAGACGGACGTCTGACAATTTTATGTGCTGCCACACACGAGACAGGGCGGGGATACCATGACTCCTATCTCAGCCGGTCACATTATACTGACACCAACCCAACCCGTAGTGAGGTGGTTTGGGACAAGTTCTCTTTAATGGTGACAAGTATCTATGTTTTGGCTCTTGTGAGGTTAAGGGAGGAGTGTGGTGTTTTTATGTTTTCGTTAATGTAATTGCTAAGTATTAAGTTGTATATTTATGTCAATTTTTTATTTTTTTTCTAGAGTGCTCCTTTGTTGTTTTTTTTTGTTCCACTCTGTTGATTTCTCCATTTCTCGAAAAAAAAAAATTGTGAAATGAAGTACACATGCTGATACTGAAAGAAGTTTAAAAAAAGTTGACTGGTTGAAGCACAAAATGAGACCCGATAAAAGTCTATTAAAAAAGGAAACTGCCTGATATTCCAAAATATAATATTCTACTTTTCAGGATATAATTATTAGATTTAAGAAATATTAAGGAAATAAACCTAAAAAATAGACTGTACATTTTTAGGATGGTCACATTGCTGTTTGTTTGCCCTTTTAGAAATCTGATGATCGAGATTGTACATTTTTAGGATAGTCAAATTGCTGTTTGTTTGCCCTTTTAGAAATTTAATGATCAAGATTGTATATTTTAAGGATGGTCAAAATGCTGTTTGTTTTCCCTTTTAGAAATTTGATGATCGTCAAACGACAATTTAAGTATGCAATTTACATAAATAATATGTTACTTGAGGTCTTCATGTTTTTTATGTATTTCACTTTGCCAGAAAAGCACACATGTTTTTATGTGTTTGACTTTGCCAGAAAAGCATACATGTTTTTTATGTATTCGACTTTGCCAGAAAAGCACACATGTTTTTATGTTATTTGACTTTGCCAGAAAAGCACAAGTTTTGTTTCATTGAGACGTCAGCATTGGATGCCACCAATGTCGGAGAAGCTTTCAACAACTTGTTGGTCGGTACGTATTGTATATGCTTTACAAGTTTTCTCCAAGGTTCCGTGAAATTAGCCAAAGGTTGTAAACTATTGTCTCTTTGATAATTGATAATATTAGTGCTGTCACTTCTATTTCAATCATACTCTAATCCTGCAAATCAAAATCATCTAAATTTTTTTATTGTGTGTGCTTTACAAGTTTTGTCCAAGGCTTCGTGGAAATAGCCAAAGGTTGTAAACTATTGTTACTTTAATAACTTGCTGGTCGGTGCGTATTTTGTGTGCTTTACAAGTGATGTCCAAGGTTTCCTGAAAATAGCCAAAGGTTGTAAACTATTGTCTCTTTGATAACTTGTTGGTCGGTACGTATTTTGTGTGCTTTACAAGTGATGTCCAAGGTTTCGTGAAAATAGCCAAAGGTTGTAAACTATTGTCTTTTTAATAACTTGTTGGTCGATTGTTGTGCTTTACAAGTGTTTTCCAAGGTTTAGTGAAAATAGCCAAAGGTTGTAAACTATTGTCTCTTTAATAACTTGTTGGTCGGTACGTAATGTGTGTGCTTTACGAGCTTTGTCCAAGGTTTCGTGAAAATAGCCAGAGGTTGTAAACTATTGTCTCTTTGATAACTTGTTGGTCGGTACGTATTGTGTGTGCTTTACAAGTTTTCTCCAAGGTTTCCTGAAAATAGCCAAAGGTTGTAAACTATTGTCTCTTTAATAACTTGTTGGTCGGTACGTTACGTATTGTATGTGCTTTACAAGTTTTCTCCAAGGTTTCGGGAAAATAGCCAAAGGTTGTAAACTATTGTCTCTTTAATAACTTGTTGGTCTGTACGTATTGTGTTGTAAACTATTGTCTCTTTGATAATTGATAATACTAGTGCTGACACTTCAATTTCAATCATACTCTAATCCTGCAAATCAAAATCATCTAAATTTTTTATTGTGTGTGCTTTACAAGTGATGTCCAAGGTTTCGTGAAAATAGCCAAAGGTTGTAAACTATTGTCTCTTTAAAAACTTGTTGGTCGGTACATATTTTGTGTGCTTTACTTTACAAGTTTTCTCCAAGGTTTCGTGAAAATAGCCAAAGGTTGTAAACTATTGTCTCTTTATAAACTTGTTGGTCGGTACGTTACATATTGTATGTGCTTTACAAGTTTTGTCCAAGGTTTCGTGAAAATAGCCAAAGGTTGTAAACTATTGTCTCTTTGATAATTGATAATATCAGTGCTGACACTTGTATTTCAATCATACTCTAATCCTGCAAATCAAAATTATTTTTTTTTGTGGGAGCCGGGTATTTTCTTTTCATATCGCATGATTGAAAGTCTATTCCTAGTGTACACACTTTTTGTGGGAATTTTCAAAGATTTATAATTGGTTAAAGCTTTGATTTTTATTATTTCAAAACGGAAGCTGTGCAGATCAAAGCACACAGGATGTCTGTGGTATGATAGGAACAGGTTGATTAATAAAAATCGTTTTTTATTAAAGATAATCTAGTGCTTACACATTTAATCAACGATTCTATTGGTAATCCAGCTAATTAGATAATTTTTTTTGTGCTGCCACACACGAGAATGTAGCGGAATTACAGGTTCAAAGGGTTAAAAAAAAAATTTTTGTGGGAGGGGGTACTTTCTTTTTACATCACATGATTCAAGGTCTATTCCTAGTGTGAACACTTTTTATGGGAATTTTCAAAGATTTATAATTGGTAAAAGCTTTGATTTATATCATTTCAAAATGGAAGGTATGCAGATCAATGCAAAGAGGTATTAGCACAAACATATTTCAATGCACATTAGGATGTCTGTGGTATGACAGGAAAAGGTTATTGGTAATTACTGAGGGGTAAAGGTTTATTAATAAAAATCGTTTTTTATTCGAGAAAATCTAGTGCTTACACATTTAGTTCAACGATTCTATTGGTAATCCAACTAATTAGGATATTTTTTTTTTCTTTGTTACTTTAAGCCGTAAAAACCAACTCAATTCTCACCACGGCTGATGAGCTCTTCATAAAACTCTATCTTTTGTATAGTTTCCAGTCACGGTTGGTTGGTTGGTTGGGTTGGTTTTAGTCTCAGCCGGTCACATTATACTGACACCGACCCAACCAGTAGGAAACGCAACAGCCAGGATTCGAACTCGGGACCTTTTGCGTCGGAAGCCGATGTTCTACCCCTAGACCACCGCGCCCCCTTTTCCACTCACAATTACCCTGGTGGTTTTTCTCTTCTTAATTTATTTTTTTTACTGGGGCTAGTAATAGTAGTAATGCTTAAGGATTTAAGGATCATTGTTGAGAGAAGCTTGCTAGGTTCAGTGTAGTTTGTGGATATTATAAGATAAAAACAAAACAAATCCTTATTTATCCCTTTGATGGAAATTCGACTTGGACATGTTTTTACACTTATAAAATAAACTGAACACGGTTACACCAAATCTGTAATTAGAAACCCCTAAAATGACATTAATTCTGACTAGTGACTCTATGTATGCAATATAATATAAAAGTTTAAATAGGAAAGTACTACAGGAAAACAAGTTAGGAAAACAAAAACCTCTTTTACCTCTATTCCCTTCCTTTTCTAAAAAAAAAAAAAAAAATAATAATAATATATGAAAAGTTTGTATGACAATCAACTGGGCTTCCATCTATTTTTATAGCACTAAAGTGTTTTCCACCTTGTGACGACCCATGCATGAATCTTGTAATCTTGTGTCTTGAATTTCCCCCGCAGATATTTTTAGATCCCAGGTGGAGGAGCCCAACAACGTCAGCGGCGACGATTCCGTCGGCCAAACTGGCAACAGTAGCAGAGGACCTGGCGGGACAGGAAGTCGAGTGCAGCTTCCGCGGGAAGACGCGTCGTTCTCGAACCAGCAGAGTTCCTGCTCCTGTTGAGCTGTAGCAGGGGTTGTGGTGCTTCCAGTCCGTCTGTCTGTCTGTCTGATAGTTTGTATGTTTGGGTGGTTTTAGGTCTATCGCTATCTCTCTCTCTATATCTATCTATCTCTCCATGCTCTTTCTCTCTCTCTCTCTCTCTCTCTCTCTCCCTCTCTATCTATCTATCTATCTATCTCTATCTCTCTCTCTCTCTCACTCTCTCTTTCTGCTCTCTCAGTCTCTATTTCTCCCCTCTCTCTCTCTCTCTCTCTCTCTCTCTCTCTCTCTCTCTCTCTCTCTCTCTCTCTCTCTCTCTCTCTCTCTCACATACACACACAAAAGAAAAGTGTCCCTGTATACATGCGCCCCGCCCCCCTCCCACTGTCATAGTATGATGTATTCCACTTGTCTCACCACATATACAAACACTGTACTGAAACAACAGAAGAAATCCTCCATTGAGATGGCTAGTTTAAGTAGCTATGTCTCGTTGCCCTGATTAAACTGCTGTGTGTAGCCACTAGACATTTAGCAGTATTCATGAAAAGGCAAAGGCATAGGCATAAAAATTTGACCTAGCATAAGTTGTTTTTGTTTTTAATAAATTAATTTGTTAACGACCTACATGTGAAAAATTTTAAGTATAAAATTTATACCTGCTCCGAGACTAAACAAGTTTACAAAATGAGACTTAGGGTAATTAGGAACTGTCCTCCATTCTAGGCAGACCCAAGAGGGCGAATGTCTTGGTTTGAATGTCTGCTGTCTGTTGTCTGTCTATTTGCGACGTATCTGTAAAGGATCGCTAATCCATCACGTGTTAAACCAAAAAACCACGATATTGTCTTGCCAGTATTAGCTTCTTTTTTTTTCCTAAGGTTTTTTTGTGCAGAGTAGAAAGATGTGTTTCCGTCAACATCAGAGACTGTAAGAAAATTTTTGAAATTGTGACACTGATCATCTGAATGTACAATGGTATAAAATTGAAGAATGAAATTTCTGATTCGTTTTATATAATTATGATTGGCGTCTAAAAACGGAAAAAAAAATGAACGAATCCTTAAAATGAGTCGGATGTCATGTTTCAAACCTTAAAAAAAAAAACAGCAGTCGAGTAAAGATTAAAAAATTAAATTCCGTTTTTTTATCCATATAATGTCACGTGTACTAACAAGTACATTCTTAGTTTATTTGAATTTCTGCTACGAGTCCTTTGCTTTTAAAGCTCTACAAATAACTATTGTCTCATTGTTCTATTTCTCTTTTGCCTCTTCACATATTGCCTCATCTTCCCTTTGATCTTTAACCTCTACACATATTGCCCCATCTTCCCTTTGATCTTTAACCTGTACACATAATTTTATTGCTTTTTCCCTTTGTTTTTCTCTGAAAAGGCTTTGACCTCTACACATGTTGTTGCCTCATCGTCCCTTTTCTCTTTTGCCTCTTCAAATAATATTGCCTCAGCTTGGAAATTTTGAAATGTGATGCTCTTGAAAAACTGGATTCAATTATGTATCAGTAATGTTACTAAATATATATACACAGTCCTCATTTAACTTTAGAGCGTTTCTGTGTAAAAAGTGTGATTGTTGTAATGTAGACCTTTCACATGAATTCAATTTCATTTTTTTACTTTTTTTTCGTGTGAAAAGGATACATTCACATGTTGTTTTTTTTCTGTGGCATAATTTATATGTGATTTTTGTGTAAGTACGAGGTACCCATGTGAGTGTTTTATTTCTGTGACATGACTATAAAGTTTTTGTGTAATAATTACACATATTTGGATGCTCGTTTTTGTGTGTATCCCATTCATGGAAAACATCAATTTTATGTGGGGAGGTGACAGAGGCAAAAATGTTTTAAAGGATAGAAAACTAGTAAAATAAAGATGGTGATGATTGAAAAAGTGGAAGGAGGGCTGGGTTATATCAAATCATAGTTTATCTTAAGCAAGAGTTGATATCACAGACTGCACTGAATGCTGTCGATAAATGTGTATGAACTTACTTTGTGAGTTGCGATATCTCTTAGAGAGAGAGAACATTTATAAGAGCAGGATGACAACTGAAAATGAAATCAAGAAAAATGTTTCTAATTGTTTATGAAAAAAAAACCAACCTACTTACGTTACTTTTCTGTTTTGGAGTACTCGTGTCAGTTATACTGAATTATAGTGATAACCATACCTATATAGATACAGCTATGTTTAAGTAAAACTTTTTGCTAATTGTGTTGCTGCACATATATTTGTATAACTGTTTATATGCATTCATCTTGCAAAGCCTGTGCTTGACAAAATAATTTTCGATATGTATGTTCTTAATATATATATTGACTGAATAAACATTGAATAAACATAAACATTGATTTGTGGAGCATTGAGCTTCTACACCGATAACTAAAGAGATATCGCAACTCACAAAGTATCTCTCTCTCTCTCTTCTCTCTCTCTCTCTCTCTCCCCTCTCTCTCTCTCTCTCTCTCTCTCTCTCTCTCTCTCTCTCTCTCTCTCTCTCTCTCTCTCTTTCTCTTTCTCTCTCATATTTCATGACTTTTTCCAGTCATAAAGCAATTGCCTGTACAGTCCTTGAAACCCTGACTTATACATGTACCATCATAGTACCATGTACTATTTTGCCCTAAAGTTCTGTACAAAAATATGTACACTGTGTGACTGTGTGTTCTTAACTCTCAAATTGCCTTTTTTGGTGATAAATTAATTGTTCTGCCGATGCCTATAAAACATTGAGGATTTTTTTTTCAAATATACATGTAGTCGAATTTCAAATATACATGTAGTCGAATTTCAAATGATAACAATAATGTTGATCATTTTCAAAGTTCAATGATGATCAAAATAAGCAGTGTAAATGTTAAATATTGAAAACCTAGATCTCACTCAGTTTCTCCATACTGTAAGGGGAAAGCACTGCTCATAAGAGGACGAGGATTGCCTTCTTCATGCTGCTATAGCTTATCCACACACACACACACACCACGCACATTATTTTGTTAATTCTTTCCTACGCGTCCACACACACACACACCACGCACATTATTTTGTTAATTCTTTCCTACACGTCCACACACACACACACCACGCACATTATTTTGTTAATTCTTTCCTACACGTCCACACACACACACACCACACACATTATTTTGTTAATTCTTTCCTACACGTTGCCTTGCTCTCTGCTCAAGTGTTCACATTTCTCTCTTGTTACTGTGTTGCAAGTGTCTGCAGGGTCTGTAGTAAGTTAGTATTTGGTGCGTAGCGTGTACTAGGCATGTTCTGGGTGTGTACTACATGTGTAGTAAGTGCTTGTTTGGTGTGTAGCAGTTGGGTGAAAATGGTGTGTTAGATGTGCAGGAAATGTTCATTAAGGAATGGGCAGGAAGTTTTCTAGATCAAAAACTATTACATGTAATGCATTTGTATGTGCATAGTCTTTCTAGATAACAAAAAACTATTACATGTAATGCATTTGTATGTGCATAGTCTTTCTAGATCATAAACTATTACATGTAATGCATTTGTATGTGCATAGTCTTTCTAGATCATAAAACTATTACATGTAATGCATTTGTATGTGCATAGTCTTTCTAGATCATAAAACTATTACATGTAATGCATTTGTATGTGCATAGTCTTTCTAGATCATAAAACTATTACATGTAATGCATTTGTATGTGCATAGTCTTTCTAGATGAAAAAACTATTACATGTAATGCATTTGTATGTGCATATGTGCATAGTCTGGGATAGACAGCTCTGAAGGTGCTTCCTGTCTGTTTGATTGTATGTCAGTATGTCTGTCTGTATATCTGTCTGTATGTCTGTCTGTATGTCTACATGTACAGCCAAAAGAACAAATAATTTTTTGCCCACAAGGCGGATATTCTAAAACAAAGATGAAAAATCCAGCAGTAACAAACTGGCAGATTAAGTAGAATTGTTTTGTTGTTAATGATTAAAAACATACATCAACGTACCTTGCAGGAGACTCCAGCTGACTGCCTTTAAGATATTGTCCATGAATTGGCTTGTATTGATTTCATGACAAAACAGAAAATTAATTATTTACTATGTTGCTGGCAACATCAAAGAGATTTTTTTGTGCGGGGATGGGGAAAATAAATAAATGAAGTGAAATTTAAAAAAAATAAATGAATGAAGTGAAATTAAAAAAAAATAAATAAATGAAGTGGAATTTTAAAATGAATAAAGCATTATATACAACTATCCGAATACATGAATTTTCAAAGTATTTTCAGCACAGCAACATATTAAATAGTTAATGTTCTTCGGTGAGGTACATCTTGCCTGAGCAGATAATTCATACTAATATGTTTCATGTTTGACAAGTTGTAATATGCACATTATGATAAAAAAACAATTTTTTATGTATGTAATTCCTTGGCTTCTCCCTAAGTTTGTACCATAAAGCTCTTCATCTTCTTCTTATTCTTTTCTCTCTCTCTCTCTCTCTCTCTCTCTCTCTCTCTCTCTCTCTCTCTCTCTCTCTCTCTCTCTCTCTCTCTCTCTCTCCTCTCTCTCTCCCTCTCTCTCATCTATCCATCACATAGAGACACACCTCTACTGATATAAATTACAATTTTACATGTTTTTGTTTTTTTTACTGCAATTTTTTTTTTTTCCCCTGATGACAAACAGCATGCACTTTGAAAAATCAGGAAAGATCTCCTACAAGTACAGCTACAAGTTTTGCTTATATCGTACAAAACTTGTTTCTTGTTTGTCCACATTTCTGTCTCTTCTATCGGAAATCTCAACAGCTGAAAGTTAGTGTGAAGGAATCTCCAAAGATATTTTCTTTAAAAGATGTGATCTTTTCTTGATTTTACTATTCCTAAAAATCCTATAATTGTTATTGTCAATGCCGTTGTTATTTTTCTTCTGCTTCTTCTTCCTCTTATTATTATTTTTTTTTTTTTTGGTTGATCATTATAATGTCTTTGTTCATGTTTTTGTTGCTGCTGTTGTGTTTTTGCTCTAGAAAAACTGGGACATGTGAAAATATTCATTATCTAAATCTGTGGTTTGAAAGCTGTATATTGTACCATGTATGCTTAGCATTATAATTGTCTGTCTGTGTGGGATGCTTCTTTTCTTTGAAGAAATTAACATCAATTTTTCATTGTTCATGTATTTTTTATCAAAATCTTCTCTTTGTAATTCATTTTTTTTCTCCTTGACATAATGTACAATGTACATATCTGCGGTTGTGCAGCAGCTAATCTCATTTCCAAGAGTACATGTGCTATAAAATGTTAGTATTTTATAAACGAGATAGGCTAGTTGACATAATGTATGTACGACTCTTCTGTTTGATTGTCTCTGCTACGAGATAGGCTAGTTGACAACTGAGGTCATAATGTATGTACGACTCTTCTGTTTAATTGTTTCTGCCGTTTAAGTACACATGGCCTAATTGCCTGTTCAAAAGCAATTACTATAAACATAAAATAAAATGTGTGCAGAGTAAATTAATGTACGTATACTTTGTACATGGTAAAGCAGGACACAAGTTGAAGGAATGGGGCATTTTAATGTTTCATGTCACACAATGACATGTATCTAATTGATAACAGGCTGTAATAGCCAATATGCTGACATAGTCGTTTCGACTTTGTCAGTTTAATGTGACCGGCTGAGACAGGAGTCATAGCATCCCCGCCCTGTCTCGTGTGTGGCAGCACATACAATTGTCAGACGTTAGTCTTGGGGTCCGTCCACAGTATAGCCTGTATAGTGCTAATGTTGGACGTTAAACCAAGTCAACATGATGGAATCAGTTCCTTTCAGGTGATTTCATATTTGATCCTCTTGTGGCTATACATGTAATTACAGTATACACACACACACACACACACACACACACACACTTATAAAGTTAAAATTAACTCTATGAGGGTCTCTTTGCCGCACACAAAGATAAAAAATAACATGCACTTGGCAAAACAAAAAACATAACAAAAATCAAGTTGATTTCTAGTACTTTATGTCATAACTTTGTGAAACAGCAAACATGGGAAACCCATAAAATGTTCATGTCAAAAAGAAAAGTAATACAGTGCTGTAAATCAGTGTCTCTCATTAATCTCGTACCGAATGATTTTTAAGAAACTACTAATTTAATAACATATTTGTTTGTACATTTTTCCTTTTGTACGTTTTATTCAGGGGCAAAGTTTTTCTATATGTTGAGACTTTATTCCGGAACAAAGCTCACCCAACAGAATGAGAGGGATTTGCATCAAAACTTTCCACCTGAATAAACTCTTCTGAAAAAATAATTAAGTTGGCCATACAAACTAGGCGTTACAACATATCATGGGCAGCTAATGTATAAATAGAGCCACAAAGACATACAAATATTACAAGCTTTCAAGTATTGCCCTTAACCCTTCTATGGGCTGATATGACAAAACATATGACGTCATAAAAACTTTCTGTGCTCTAGATAAAGTTTTGGGATACACTCATACCTGATTGACATGTCTAAAAGCTGGTACTTAGTTACAATATGCCTTTAGAAATAATGACCATGTAGACAAAACCCACTTCACACCCCCAACCAATCTTGGTCCCACATTGCAGATAATCACGCCCTCAACAGACTATCTGACAACCGCAAATACCAATCAACACTGCTGTAAAAAATCAATTAAAAAAAAAAGACACCCCCCTTGACGGAATATAAAACAAAATCACACCTGCACAAGTTACGCAACACCAGAATTTAAATCATAGCACATTCACATTTTTATCTACTTTTCATATCACAAAACCTCCAATTTCACACAACACACACTATAGACTAAGACTTTGACAGTCATGTGACATATTTCATGACTTTTTCCAGTCATAAAGCAATTGCCTGTACAGTCCTTGAAACCCTGACTTATACATGTACCATCATAGTACCATGTACTATTTTGCCCTAAAGTTCTGTACAAAAATATATGCACTGTGTGACTGTGTATTCTTAACTCTCAAATTGCCTTTTTGGATGAGAAAGTAATTGTTCTGCCGATGCCTATAAAACATTGAGGTTTTTTTTTTTCAACAATACATGTAGTCGAATTTCAAATAATTATACATGTAGTCGAATTTCAAATATACATGTAGTCGAATTTCAAATATACATGTAGTCGAATTTCAAATATACATGTATTCGAATTTCAAATGATAACAATAATGTTGATCATTTTCAAAATTCAATGATGATCAAAATAAGCAGTGTAACTGTTAAATATTGAAAACCTAGATCTCACTCAGTTTCTCCATACTGTACGGGGAAAGCACTGCTCATAATAGGATGAGGATTGCCTCCTTCATGCTGCTATAGCTTATCCACACACACACACACACCACACACATTATTTTGTTAATTCTTTCCTACACATCCACACACACACACAACACGCACATTATTTTGTTCATTCTTTCCTACACGTCCACACACACACAACACGCACATTATTTTGTTACTTCTTTCCTACACGTTGCCTTGCTCTCTGCTCAAGTGTTCACGTTTCTCTCCTGTTACTGTGTTGCAAGTGTCTGCAGGGTCTGTAGTAAGTTAGTATTTGGTGCGTAGCGTGTACTAGGCGTGTTCTGGGTGTGTACTACATGTGTAGTAAGTTAGTATTTGGTGTTTAGCGTGTACTAGGCATGTTCTAGGTGTGTACTACGTGTGTAGTAAGTGCTTGTTTGGTGTGTAGCAGTTGGGTGAAAAGTGTGTAGTTATGGTGTGTTAGATGTGCAGGAAATGTTCATTAAGGAATGGGCAGGAAGGTTTCTAGATCAAAAACTATTACATGTAATGCATTTGTATGTGCATAGTCTTTCTAGGTAAAAAAACTATTACATGTAATGCATTTGTATGTGCATAGTCTTTCTAGATCATAAAACAATTACATGTAATGCATTTGTATGTGCATAGTCTTTCTAGATCATAAAACTATTACATGTAATGCATTTGTATGTGCATAGTCTTTCTAGATCATAAAACTATTACATGTAATGCATTTGTATGTGCATAGTCTTTCTAGATCATAAAACTATTACATGTAATGCATTTGTATGTGCATAGTCTTTCTAGATCATAAAACTATTACATGTAATGCATTTGTATGTGCATAGTCTTTCTAGATCATAAAACTATTACATGTAATGCATTTGTATGTGCATAGTCTTTCTAGATCATAAAACTATTACATGTAATGCATTTGTATGTGCATAGTCTTTCTAGATCATAAAACTATTACATGTAATGCATTTGTATGTGCATAGTCTTTCTAGATCATAAAACTATTACATGTAATGCATTTGTATGTGCATAGTCTTTCTAGATCATAAAACTATTACATGTAATGCATTTGTATGTGCATAGTCTTTCTAGATCATAAAACTATTACATGTAATGCATTTGTATGTGCATAGTCTTTCTAGATCATAAAACTATTACATGTAATGCATTTGTATGTGCATAGTCTTTCTAGATCATAAAACTATTACATGTAATGCATTTGTATGTGCATAGTCTTTCTAGATCATAAAACTATTACATGTAATGCATTTGTATGTGCATAGTCTTTCTAGAT